>CAJUYH010001006.1:0-31275 GCA_910591685.1 Galerucella tenella | reverse complement strand
AACATGTTTTCTGCCAGTCTAATTAAACTACCCATTATTGTTCAGTTCACGGTATAATTAATGTGTATGTATAATGTGGAAGTTTTATTTTTAAACATGTTTTCAGATATCCAAACTGACGATTATACAGAGACGCATGTAAAACTAATCAGAACATTGTTCGCCGGATACGGCCCTGTAAGGTCGTACTAAAACAAGGTGAATAATGAACCACCGAACTTTTAACAAAAATATTTACAAAGAGTCTCAGAAGCGTAGCTAGGGAGGGGCAGGGAGGACATATTTCCTGGGAGCCAAAATGAGTAGTAGATAATCAAAGATTCTTCTGGGTGACTACTACCTGTTTAGCGGGACATTGTCGCCTGAATGGACACCTGAAAAACATCAAAATAATTGAGGAAGAAGAATGTAGAATTTGTGGCATGGAAGAAGTAACCTCCATCCACAAACAATCCGAGGGCACAGCACCTGGGAGATTACTGGATAGAAGAGGAACATTTCCTAAATTCTTTCGGGAAATAGGACTAGTTCCTGAGGCTCTGCTCATAAGCTAAGTAGAAGTAAGGGGACGCAATAGATCTTTTAGGTCTCAGTGAATGTCCCCCCAAAATACATACATACGATACATTCGACAACCTGAAGCTTATTTTGTCTTATTAATATTAATTTCGACAACGTGATTGACCAGTTTGCGACAGTAAAATCAAGATGGTTTAATTTGTTATAGAGTATGTCCATTCCAGTCATGTATAATTAATATGGTAAATACTCGGGTAAATACGGAGTTCGGCAAAAGTCCGGGACCGGACAAATATCGAAGAAATATAAATTTTTTTGGAAAATCTTATATACCTACCTACCACAAATTTTACTCCAACTTGAACTATAATTTGGAAATATTCTGAAATATACAGGGTGCTCCAATAAATTGTGGCGTATCAAAGTTATATTTTTTCTTATTGAACACTCTATATTTTCTGTATGTTCCTTGTGGTATATTATTCATTCTTTTTTTAATTTCTTGGGAAATTAAACCACAATATTTTTGAATTCTTTATTTCAACGTTTCGGTAGCGTTCCAGCTACCGTTGTCAAGAAAAAATAAGTAGAAATTAATTTTTTCCCTAACTGACACAACAGAAAAAATTTGACAACTAGACAATCAAAAATTATTTTGAAGTTTAAGACTGCAAAATTTTGTTATCAAATTTTTATTAAGGTCCATTCATAGTAGATCATATCTCTGGCAAAATGTGAAATAAAATATTTCATTTCATGACATTCCAACGATATGATAGTCTACTAGAAATGGAATCCAGTGAAGTGCACGTTCCAGGAACGGTTTTTATTGGGATAGCGCTTTTTTTAGCTTATATTGGAAATGTTGTTAATAAAACGCGTTTCTTGATAGTTTTTTTGTGTATGAATATTTAAGTTTTTGAAATATGTATACTCAGTTTTGTGATTTTGTGTATTGAAATGTGTATCGATTAACAACTATTCAAATATTCAAAACATAATTACATAAAGTTTATTACTTTTAGTTGTTTGTTGTTAGTTCCGTTTTTATTCATGTTGTATGTTAATGTTCTAAATAATAATAACTAAACTAATCTTCAACATAGCACTCGTATTGTGTGAAACTTTTTTGTTTTCTGTTATTTCATAAAATTTCTCCCAAGTGGATAGACAATTGCAGATGTTTCAAAATCGATTTAGCATATACTTAATTTAAGAAAATTGTAATTTGCACGGAAAGTATAATACTTAGGTTTAGGACACCCTTATACAATTCGAAAGAGGACATTTTATTGAATATGATGAATTATTAAAATACAGGGTGTTCCGTTCAAAATAAGCCTGATACTGCACATTGAATGATAATGAATAATGAAACTGAAAATTCTGAACACCCTGTAAAGAGATATTTAGTACTTAATCGTGGAATACATTCAACGAATCTCCAACTATTTAGAAGTAAGAGAAAATTTGCTAGAATTTGTTATATCAATGAGTTACCTATTAATATTTTTCGAAATTTTCACATTTTTAAAAAAGTCAGCATAACTCGAATCCCTCTGTATTTAGGTATAGGGAATCATTATGAAGGAGTATTATATTTTTTAGGAGCAATCAGAAAATGCAATAAAATATAGGTTGTTCCATAAGAAAAAATATAACTTTGATACACCACACTTTATTGGAATAGGCCTGTATATTTCAAAATATTTTCAAATTATAGTTAAAGTTGGAGTAAAATTTGTGGTATAAAAAGATTTTTCGAAAAATTTATATTTTCATCGATATTTGTCGGTCCCGGACTTTTGCCGAACTCTGTATATTTTATTTTCAAATAAATTGTTTACAATCGTGAGCCCCCAGACCCCAGACTTTGTCGGTCCGAGGAGTGCAGACTTTTTGTCATGTCCCCGGGCGCAGATGACCCTAGCTACGCCACTGAAGAGTATTTGTTTATGTACAGTCCTCCTACCTAGTACTGAGATTGACATGAAATTTTCAGAATCATATTTTTATCCTTAGTACTTTATTTTACGACAGTTAAAAGTGTCATAGAACAATACTTATATACTAAAAGTGTTTTAAAAATTTTAGGAAACGAGCCCATTACAATACCTACAATACGTTTTACGATTCTAATGCTTCATCCTGTATGTTTTATATTTATATGTATTTTTGTTAATTGACAACAAAGGAATAGAGTTTCAATTTGCACTATTATACGACTTACAAGGTTAAAAGTTGTATCCACCCAATATTATTTTTAAACACTATCATATTTTTTAACATATCTATGTAAGTTACATACTTACAGTAAGTACCTACCTACAAAATACTCTCAATAAAAACAGTAAATATACAGCAAAAACACCAGCGTGTTTTTATCACATCCGTTTTGTTCGTGAAATGGAACGAAATTTTAAACAGGAAAAAACAAATTTACATTATAAATATTTTGGTACATCAAGGAATTTTACTAATAAAATTAAACATTTTCTGGCAGACTGTCAACCGGAAAAAGCTTTTAGAGATAGTCAAAGTATCTACACTGAAATATAATGAAAACAACTAACCTTTTCTAATTCCTTTTCAATTTCACTAGCTCGTATAACCAAAGGTCCTCGAACTGCATATTCCATAATCTTAATACATGGATTTAAATTATCAATATTCAACGTATGCTTATAAGTCGCCATTCTTCTGAAATTATGTTTTTCCAACACCGTCCGCGAGCCTACACAAACAGCTGACTTCTGCCTATGGAGTGACGCAGTGGGCTGAAATTTCCCATAAATATGAAGGGGAGATAATAGCCGTGAACTAGACATCGTAAATCGATGTGATGTCACAAAATCAACAAAGATTATAAAGAAATTGTTGTGCTGGTACTTATAAAAATTATCACTCTCTTGGCAATGCTATACTAGTATGCTTCAATTCGCAACGTAACTGCGTTCAGAGAACCGAACTCGACCAAACACTACAAATTGACATAAATAACTCTTATAAAGATAGTGGGATTAAGTAATATAAAGTCAAAAAGTTATCTCTCGGGGTTCATCCGCATACACACATACGAACTAAAAGGTTATGGTCCTTTTCACTGTACTACCGTAGCCGATCTAAATCCTAATATCGATTTTATTAAGCAAGGTGATTTTTATATAACAAAGAATGCAGATGATGCAGGCGATGGAACAGTTGAATTATATTATTGGATATAATTCAAAAATATAAATAGCAACTGTTTTTGTCTAGTATGAACGATGGCTTTTTTCAAGTGTAATGTCAAAGGAATCTATATAAAACATATAGACCAGTTTAATATGTATCTACCACCACTGTTTAGATGTTTCGAAAATTTGGCAGGACTGCTGTAGAATACGATGTATGATTTTGATTATGTAAGATGTTTATAGGTACTAGCCTAAATGTGGTTTACTAAAATTACAGAGCCGGAGTCAGTGCAATAATATAAGTTCGATAAGTGAAATACTGGGAAATTTTGAAAAACAAAATGTATAAAATAATTTTAATAGTTTACGAATGTTGAGTATTACATAGTATGCTATAAATTCACTCAAGAACATTCTTTTGTATCGAAAATAGTCCAAACATCTGAAGAAAGAATGTTTCAAGTAAAACTTCAAAGGATGATCCACATTATAAATTAATTGTTTAGTAAAATTGGAAATGTTATAATTTTGATCAGATTTATTATAAATCTTACTGTTTGTTTTGTGAATATAATCTAAATATTTCTAGAAATTCATAAATATTGAAAGTTTTGAAATGGTTAGTCCCGATTCTTGTTTACTCATATTTTAAATTGAAGTTAATTCAAACCATAGATAACATAACACTGAATTCAAACATACATCATAAGAGTTGTTTTCATTTCCCACGACGGCTGCTAATCTAATCATAAAAAAGAAAGTAAATTTATTGTGGATAGGCAACACATTCTACAGCATGTGGATATACTGGTCATATGCTGTCAAGCTTTCATAGTTTACATATTTTATGTCGGTTATCTGTGGTCGTCACCTTGACATTTTGGTTGTCAGCTAGACAAGACATACTAATCTAGCTTCAAAAATCCAATTTACATTAATTTTCATAAAAGCTGACGTTAATGTTTGAATAAGGCATAAAATTCAAACGTACTGATAAGTAAAGGCTATTTCATCTGTTTAAGTTCTTATATTAACAATGGCAGCCCCAGTAGTAATTGCAGCGACTACTAAACACACGGGAACAGTAAGTTAGTGTAAATTTAATTTATCTATTAAAATTAATGTATATACATGTATAATTTCAGCTAATTTTCTTACACGGATTAGGGGACACAGGGTGAGTACTGTAATAGACAAATATAATTTAAAATTTAGAAATATATAGTGTGAAGGTTTAAATATTATATCAATAGTTATCTGCAGTAATTAAATTTTATCAAGTGGTATATAGTGTCATGAAAACTTATTCGTTTCATAGAGTAGTTTTAGTTGCTTCAACGGTTTTTTTGTTTTGTGCTGTTGAATATTTAATAAATATAACTGAATGTATTCCTTATAGATAACAAATTTTTTGTTAATTTTAGACAAGGATGGGCAAGTGCTATGGCTTCTATCAAGCCACCACATGTCAAAGTGATATGTCCCACAGCCCCAACAATACAAGTAACTTTAAATGCTGGTTTTCGAATGCCAAGCTGGTTTGATTTAAAGACATTAGATGAATCTGGGCCCGAGGATGAACCTGGTTTGTAGATCTACCTATATTAATGCACTTAACAAAACATTTCTTATTTTCATTTGATCTTCAGGAATTAAAAATGCTACAAAACAAATCCATGCCCTTATTGAGAATGAGGTAAGTGCAGGAATCAATGCTAACAGGATAGTTGTGGGAGGATTTTCTCAAGGAGGAGCTCTAGCTTTGTACTCTGGTCTTACATACCCAAAGAAATTGGCTGGAATTGTAGGTTTATCGTGTTGGTTGCCTTTAAATAAAACTTTCCCAGCTGTGAAGAAAACTGAGGATAATTTACCAGTAAGTTAAATTTAAATTATATTTCTATGCTTTCGTTCAATTCGAATTATTTTAGATTTTACAATGCCATGGTGACTGCGATCCAGTAGTTCCTTACAAATGGGGCCAAATGACAGCATCAGTACTAAAAACCATGCTGACAGATGTGGAATTTAAAACGTTCAGAGGTCTATCGCATTCATCATCTGATGAAGAACTTATTGACATTAAGCAATTTATATTGAAAAATATACCTAGTCAATAGAAAAATCCGTATAAAATAAATTGTGTTCTTTATGTAACTGATTTATTACTTCTCAGTGAAGACGAGTTCAAAAATATAGCAGGTAAATAGTTGATTTTATTTATCTAACCTAAAGGATATTCTCAAATCTGTTTTTATTTTTTATGAACTGTATTTGGTAAAAAAGTAAGATTGCATTTGACAGTTTTATGCAGGAATCCCTATGTCACATTTTATAAATAACGAAGTGTATATCATAGTGGCATATATTTTTTTCACAGTGTATTTCTCTTGAATGAAAAATGTCCATAAGTTTTAGAAAGTATAGAGCAAATACAATGGGAAATTTAAATTAAAAATAATACCTTTCAAGTCTCAAATGAGCTTAAAAAATAATTTCTGTAAGTAATTGGAAAAAGTCCCTACAACCTTTTTAGAGAACTTGTAAAAAATATTTTTGAATTCGCATTCATTTGTTGTTTTAAAATTAACTCGATATTAGTGCAATTCTTTCCAAATAGTGAAGCTATTTAGTTTAAATGTAATGATCAGTATTTGGTAATAGAAAAGGCTGCTAACATGAAGTAAACTTTATATTTTTGTTTGTTTCGAGTTAATTGGAGATTTTACCAAGTAAACATTCCTAGTTTGATTAATATTGAAATCCAGTCCCGAAAACCTCAAGACATACCTATATAATGCTTTTATTTTATTCATTGAACAGTATAAATAAAAATATTGAGACTAAGACAAGTTTCGTTTGTTATTTTTACCCAATCCAAAGTCTGATGATGAAATCAATGTTATGGTGACTTTATAAAAAATCCTTTGTACTAGATATATTAGCAAAGAACTTCCTTTTTTTTTCATTCCCGACTCAAAATCTTGTTGGAAATGTCCAAAATTTGAACTCGTCCAAAGCGTTAAAATATTTCCCATTCAGAAAACACGTAGGCTCAGATGATTTTTTTTTAATTTCTACAGGGTGGTCCTTAGTAATTGTACATAGAAGTAAAGTACAATCTTAACTTCAAAATATTGCTAATAAGCCAACTAGCCTCAATAAAATGTTGATATTAAGAGAGATACAGGGTGTTGAACATGAAATTTTCGTTTTCTTCAATTACTTTAACGCTTTTTGACGTATATGCACAAAACTTTAAGGTTGGGGGTTTTTTGATATGAGATATCATAATTTTGTACCTATTTCGATGTATTTTTTAGAGGGCGCCACATAGGCCACGTATGCGGCATAAATGTAGAAAATAATTAAAGCCACATCATTACAACAAATAAAAGGTATATCTGTTAGTATCCCCAAATCTTAACGGTTTTAAAAATAATCACATTTTAGTGATTAACTACATGATTATTATTTAATGAAATTACGTTCGAAAAATGAAGTTGTGTGTACGATAATTATTATATTTAAATATTAAAAGTACCATACATATTTTTCATGTTAACTGTTACTATATCCTAATACTGTTCACAGTAGCGAAACTTCGAATCCGGGGCCCATCATATTATAAATGAACAAAAAATGAACCAGCGTTTTATAAAAATAATAACCGAAAAGACAAACATAAGTATATAATTTAGAAAATGAAACAATAGGGAACATATAGGAAAATAAATGTGTCCATTTCAAAATAAAAATAAAAAATATCACAAAACGAGTAGAAAAAATTGACCTTTACCCTGACGTCACTAACAATGAACAGTAGTAAACACAAACTTTATATATCTCATCCTTTTCTACTGACAGTAAAAACATCATACAATACATAGATACAATATACGTACACTTGTCTTTCAAGCAATGACATACGTTATTTTGTAACTAATTATTACTTCCAAATGTTGAAAAGAGATAGCACCAAAAACGATTAATCGGTTGCAGTGCTGCCAGATGTAACATAATTATCGAATTGTAACATAATTTTATCCCAAACTAAAGTTGAAATTTCACTTGTACCATAATCGATAATTGTAACATAATTTCACTGAGGCATACACTAATATGAATTTTTTTAATAAAATGCTAATCTATATTTTTTTTAAGTAAAATAACATAGGACATAAATATCATCACAACGATGTAACGGCGAATGCTATAACTTTGAAGTTACTTGTCAGATACCTATAAAGGCAATGTCTTCAAATAATATTTATCGAAAGGGCGATGAAGACGATGTCGAAGTTTGCTTTAAATAGGATTTTTTTTATTTTTATGATTTTTTTGACTGTGATTACGTTGAGTTAATGTTGAGAAGAGTAGATGAGTAGAATGTATGTTTTTGTTTCTTTTTTTTATATATTTTATTACCTACATAATTTATGTTTTTAAGTTTTTATATTTTACCAAAAACATTTTATTATCAATAAAATAAATTTTAAGAAATCCGAGCATAATATTTTCTTATTAGGGCCCTTATTTTAAATTATTCTGTGTGTAACATAATTTTCTGAAAAATTCGATAATTTTGTCAACGCTGCTCGATAATTTCTTACCTCACGTCTGGCAGCACTGATCGGTTGTATTCATGAGAATTTATTTTGATTCTTATGACAACTGTCTTTATTTTGATACATCGAGTTTTGTTCAAATCGTTCCATCATTTGCATTCAGATAAATTCTATAAAATCGGTTTTTTTCAAGACCTATAATTTATCATTTTTATTCCACGATAAGTACAGAGTTTTCTGTTCCGCATTTAATGAATATTTCCAACTTAACCTCACTTCTTAGACGGTGGCTGAACAAGATAAACAAGCAGTCAACGTATTTACGCACACGCCAAAGTAATTGTAGCCATTTTTGACTCATTGATTGAGTTCGCGAGGTTAGTAGGTATGACGTCAGGGTAAAGGTCAATTTTTTCTACTGTATATTCATGTGTTGGAAATACCAAACAAAAGTAGAAAAATCTAACATATAATACGAGTACATATTTATATTTAGAGATAAACAAACAAAACATCATATTATGCATAGAAATAGTAAATAGTATAGGTACCTATGCAAAACCTTTATTAGTTATTAGGTACTTTTGTCTCTTTTTACCATTGTATTGTCATGATAACACAATTTTAACGAGAAACAAAGTAATGACAAAGGGTAGGTATTTCAAATCAAATTCTTTACATAACTGAACAAGAAAATATTTAAAAAAGGTAGGTGCTGCCATACTACCATTTACCGCGCCTTTGCAAATATAGTACCTAATTGAAAGTAAATTAAATTTAAAATATTGAGGGTTTGGTCTGTAAAATAATGAGTTTTTAGTTTAGTACTTTTTCGTTGCGCTGGCGCCAAGTATCCCCGGGGCCCCCCCGCAACTGCGGGCCCTGAGTTACGCCACTGACTGTTCATCTTATTACTAAAATAGTTATTTTCCTAACAAGTGCGGAATGTGAAAATTTCCTGCACGCGACTGTAGTTGACCCGAACGACGCGGAGCGGAGTTCGGGCAAGCGGTCGAGGGCGGGAAAGACACTTTACGCATGAGTTAGGAACATTATTTTTTCTACGACCGTATATGCAAAAAAAATATCAACCCATTTTTCAAAAATTATCTCATTTCAACATACATATACAAAGCTTTAACTGAAAACTACTAATTATTATAAATATTAATACTAAAAACACAATTTGTTGCGTTCTGTGAATTACTTGAAATTGTCAGTCCAGTGGAGTTATTTTTTGGTGTTAACTGGTAAGTAGATGACGTCGATGAGGATAGCATCGATTGCAGGTCGCATAAAGATGACGATCACGGTGACGGCAACGATTTTAAGTCATTTGTAGATGAAAGAATTTTATTTGATATATTTCGTAAATATTTATTTACTTGTTGTAACAATAGTTATAACTTACGAAGTAAAAAACTATCTAATAAGGTCAAAATTTGCATAATTTTACTTTCCTGCACTAGTGCGGGAAATCACTTTCAAAACGAAAATGCGTGCGGGAAAATGGGTTAAAACGCACGGTCGTAGAAAAAAAAATAATTATCGTACACACTACATTTTTCGAACGTAATTTCATTGAATAATAATCATGCAGTTAATCACTAAAATGTGATTATCTACAAAAACCGTTTAGATTTGGGGATACTAATAGATATACCTTTTTGTTGTTGTAATGATGTGGCTTCAATATTTTTTCACAAAAGTAACGCTAATGTAAAAGGCAAAAAAGTTTTGCGTACATTTATGCCGCATACGTGGCCTATGTGTCGCCCTTTACAAAATACATCGAAATAGATACAAAATTATGATTTCTCATATCAAAAAACCCCCAACCTAAAATGTTTGTGCATATTACGTCGAAAAGCATTGAAGTTATTGTAAAAAACGAAAATTAAAATTTCATATTCTACACCCTGTATCTCTCTTAATATCAACATTTTATTAAGGCTAGCTGGCTCAATCGCAATATTTTGAAGTGAAGATTGTACTGTACAATTACTTAAGGACCACCCTTTATATCTCAGCCATATTTGATGCTATCGGCTTGTTCTAGAGTGAAAGCTCTACAAAATTGCTTAGTGTGGTAAGATGTTTCGGGTCACTCAATCTCATTTTTTCGAAGTTATTTCAAGAATTACTCAATTACTGTATATTTAGAGAAAATATAAAAATAGTTAGCAATTTGAAGTGAAATTTTAGTGGTTGTCAAATTTTTTTCACTATCAAATCGGACAAACTAAAAAAAAATAGTACCTAGGTATTACAATGTTGATGTTCGAATTTCAAAAAATATTCAAAAACTATTCATACTTCAATTATACGGCAATGTTTGAAGGTTTGTTTAGATTTATAGATCAAGGATTTTATACTCGAAAACTATATCAGGTCAAACAAACAAGGCGGTCCTCAAAAAAATGTATATTCATTACGAATAATACCCTATAAAAAAATGTATACCGAGTGAGCAAATAACCATATTTTAGGATTGCATTTTAGAACAACGATTATTTTGAGTGCTACCTGCATTTTATTCCAAATCTTTCTGTTTGAAGCATGACTAAGTTTTTCGCATATGCAGTGGCGTAGTACCAGTTTTACATTACAGCATTTTGAAAGATTTTGCTGGCATTTTTTGAATAATAAATGCGCATGCGTTTCGGTCATTTCCACTGCAACTTGCAAGCTTGAAAAATTTAGAAATGTGTCTAATTTTCAAGGTTATTCATGCTTAACTACATAATTTTAGTGATTTTGAAGTTGTCGTCAAGGCGGCTGAATAGAGTGTCAAGGACCAAGGTGATATGGTTCAAATGATACCCTTCTTGGTGTGCGTCATCGATTGTGACGTATATCCGGGTTTTCGGCATGTCGTTTATTTTCGCTATTTTGACCTAAGGGGGCGTGCATTAATTACGTTAGGTGTTCTAGGGGGGGAGGGGATCAAGCTAAATCTTTCCAAATCTCAGGAGGGAGATATGGGCCTTGGAAAATATCACGTAATTATTCTTCTCGCAGAAAATAATGTAAAATTGCGTGAAAAAAATTACGTTAATATCCACAAATACTAGTCTTTGCTAGTCCTCAATAAAATTGATAAAACAATTTTTTTTTCTCAATAATCCAACCAGACCAAATAGTTATTTTGAAGAATCTCGCGTGAGATTAGGGGAGGGGGGAGAGAGTTGAGGAAAGTCTTACGATATCTCACCAGGGGGGGAGAGAGGGTCGAAAAATTCTTAAAAACGCCTCACGTAATTAATGGACGCCGCCTAACCTTAAATTTGGTAAATAAAATCATCAGGATCGTATTCAGCCAAATTCGAGAAGGTTATGAAATTAATAATTACCATCAGCTTCTTTTTCTAACTGAAAATACTTGAGAACTTTCATATGCTGATAATTGCCGTGTATCTAGGCATATTTTTGTATTATTTAAATAAATAAAACAATAAGATTAATATTCACTTTTCATAAATAATAATTGACCGTTAACAACAGTACAGACCTGACAAGAATTGTCAGTGGGAGAGTATAAAAAGACGTAAGACATATATGGCCAATACTAAAGGTACGTCTGCATCCTATTTTGACTGCTGTAATTTCTCCCGATTAATAGGTCGCGCTTGCGCGAATATTAAAAAAAAACAAAGAAAAAGCCAGAGGCAACGTCTAATCTACAATCAAACAATGGAAATGTTATGTAAAAGGTAATTGAGGTTATACAACAATTTGAATCACCAATTAGGCTGTCCTGGCTCCACTGTAGTATGTCGGGACAGATACCGTCAGGTCCTGGTGATATTTAAATAGAGAGAAGCTTGAGAATGGTCACTTAATTTTGCCTTCATCAGCGATCTTTCTATATAGCAATGTCAAGAATGAATACTCAATCAAACTTAATAAGTATGTAACGTGAACGTGAGTGCTCATATTGTTGTAATTAGCTTTTTAATCGACTCTTAAAGAAACAATTCAAAAAAAGTGCAACATAACATATCTAAATAAACAATCAGAATTTATGATTTTCATATAAGACAATGCAATTATATAGTTACTGACATACTAACACGAGTAGTAGTGGGTTATCTGTGATAGAAGTCATTGACTCAAAAGCCCAAGTTATATTTATCGACCCTAATACTCGGCTGATTGGTATTTTTTATACAATGTGAACCAATTAATACTAAAATGTTTTGTTATTTATAATTGTTGTACTGCTTGTACTAAAGGTAGGTATGTTAGTTTAGGTTATAGAGGTGGGCAAATTTAGCTATCGGATATATATCTTTGCTAGAAATGGGAATGACAGATAAAGAAAAACAGTTTCTTCACATAAACGGTTTATTCAAGTGCACACATTTCTGAGATACTAAATACTCGAAGCCTCTAACTGAAGTTTTTACAAATAAATTTACACTTCATAAAATATTTATCGTAGCGTCGACCATAGATAATATGGCGTCGACACCAATTCAGACTGTTATAGCCACTAACCAAAAGTGCGCAACATGGCCAGATAAGTTATCACTTCGAAAATAGAGCAAGTCCATATTATAGAGAAATAATAGAAAGTTATTAAGGTCAAGTAGTAATAGTGCTGCCGTTATAGTGACATATAGTAGAAAAAATTGACCTTTACCCTGACATCATACCTACTAACCTCGCGAAATGAATCAATAAGTCAAAAATGGCTACTGTTACTTTGTCGTGTGCGTAAATACGTTCACTGCTTGTTCATCCACCGTCTAAAAAGTTAAGTTAAGTTATAAATATTTATTAAATGCAAAACAGGAAATTTTGTACTTACCATAAAATGAAAATAACATATTAGAGGTTTTGAAAAAACCGATTTTATAGAATTTATCTGAATGCAAATGATGAAACGTTTTGAACAAAATTCGATGTATCAACATAATGACAGTTGTCATAAGAGGTACATAAATTCTTATGAATACAACCGCCGCTATCTCTTTTCAACATTTGGAGGTTATAAATCTATACTTATAATTAGAGTTACAAAAGAACGATATGTCATTGCTTGAAAGACAAGTGTACGTATATTGTATGATGTGTTTTTACTGTCAGTAGAAAAGGAAGAGGTATATAAAGTTTGTGTTTACTACTGCACATTGTTAGTGACTTCAAGGTAAAGGTCAATTTTTTCTACTGTATACGCATGCGCATTTCATGTTTTAAATAGGGGTTAGTGCTTGTCGTTATTTGTGCGGGCTTACTGCTTACTGCAGCGCACTATCCCAACCTTATTTCATGTTTGAGTATTTAAATGTCACAATTTGTAGGTGATTTGCGACACTACTTTTTTCGCCTTTCCAAGACAACAAAATAAATTATATTTTCAAATTTTTATTCATTCTAAAATTACATCGAGCGTCCCAAGTCGATACTGCTTAGAATTTGTATTTCTCACTAAAATCGTATCTACATTTTTCATAGTTAATAATTTTAATAAACCCCCCGATGTAATATACCCTATAGCTTTACTTTTTCCGGCTAAAAAGCTGAAATCGCCGTATTTGACAAAACCGAGTATTTCTCTAGTGCAAGATTTTCTTATAAGCGTTGGTTCCGGCAGCCACAACTTCCTCATCGTACGTGTGTAATTTTGCAACATTTCTTTATCTATTGGTATAATCTGCAAATAAAAAATTATCAGATATAAGGTTTCAAGGTGGATTCATGCAACATCAACTAAACTAAAACTAATTTAAATTTAAAATTAAATTTAAACTAAGAGTAGTCAGCTGTTCATGCAACATAAATTGAGTAATTGATAAATCAACCGGACATGCGCAATATTTTCAATCATTTGTCAAATCTTCCAATTGGGAGGAGTAGAATTTAATGAGACCTCTGGCGGAAAAAATTGTAACTGTCGCAACAAGTAAAATAATTCGTTTTGCATATGTAGTTACTTACTTTTCCTTTCTTTTTCCCTCTTTGTCGTCTTCTTCTCAACCTTTTAAGCAACTGTTTGTGATCTTTTCTCATAGTTCTCCTTTCTCTTTCGTAAACATCATTACATTTGGGTTCTTCAGGTTCTTTCGCATAGTCTTGATCTAGTGGCAAACATATTATTGAAAATTGTTCGCAGCAACCTCTTTTCAAAAGGGTTATTTGTACTGGAACCAAACAATTCTCTGGCAGATGGATTTTTTCTTTATATTTTCTTTTTAAAGCATCCTACAATGAAATAAAAACTTATATGTACTTAAGGTACAGGGTGTCCCAAATTGGTGTATTTTGAAGGGTATCTCGTGAATTAGAAGAGATAGAAGAAAAGCAGTTGAGATGTTATGACTTCTTTCTTTGTTTAATTAACGATAGCCATGCAGTTGGAAGATACAGGGCGATTATTGAAAACTGTCGAAACCTACAAGGTACTATAACTTCTTAATTAAGAAAAATGTAAAAAAATGTTATATAAAGACTTTTGATAGATATAATATTAAAGAGTTCAGTGGCGCACAGAATTGTTTTGTTTAGGGGCTCACTAAGGAAATATAATGGAAACTTATGTTGTTTTAAATGAGACACCCTGTATATTTTGACGTTTTTCGTTTCCTTTTTTAATTCTCATTCACCTGATATGACATATTATATATATATTTTCAATGGTTGGAACTTCAGTGCAAATAAATCATTTATGGATGTTATCAGGTGCTTCACCCTTAAAAAATTGAACACTCAGTAACGAAATTTAACATTTTATTATAAGGACATTTTAAACATTCAATGTAATTTTTACATTCTAATAAAATTAGTTATAGGTAGATTAGTTGTTACAATGTTTCTTGTTGTTTCTAAAGTTTATTGTTTTTCTTTTTTATTAATTATAATTTTGATAAAAATTGAAGAACGTGTCACGGGACACACGGTAAGAACTTTAGTTCCTTTTAAGCAATAATCAAATTTTTGGAATCAATAAATAAATACACATATATTAAATATAAGAATTTATTTTACTCTGGATGAAACTTCATTTAACAATCCATATATAATCGATTATTTCTAATCGACCAACAATCGATTATTATCAATTATCATCAATTGATTAATAATCGATGATTTTTGATCGATCAACGATCGATTATCAACAATAGATTAAATAGTCGATTATCAAAAATAGAATATCAGCAATCGATTATTATCGATCCTCCATCAACAATCGATTAATAACCGATTGTATAATCGATAATATTCGAATATTTCCAATCGATTAAAAGTCGATTGCTTCCAATCGATTATTATCAATTGATTAATAATAGATTAATTTTGATCGATCATTATTAATCAATCTATAATCGATTATCATTAAGTTGTAGTTGTAGAGTAGCAGATGAATTATTTCGTTACAAAATTCTGTCCTCGGTTTTTGTTCTTCAATCTATCGATTAATTTAAAATCTTTCCAGCATTTTTTTATTAGTTTAAAACGCACGTGCGTAACTGTAAGGTATATCTCCTAATCGATTATCGATTATTATACTATTATATTATCAACATTTGTGTAAAATTTAAACCCGAGACATCGATATATGGCGGCATTACAGTTTTCTCTAGCCTATGAATCGCTGCTTCGTAAACACATAACGCAGGCACATAACGCAGCAACGTAACGGTCAGATCTTTTGCGCCGCGACCCCCGGTCGCTCCAACCTAACGTAAAGAACTAAAGTTCTAAAAAAGATCAATCTTGCGAAAAATTATGGAAATAATAGTAAAAAATTTATCTGAATAAATTCAAGTATATCACCAGCACTGCGAATACCAGCTTTGCATAGAATTTTAATGTAGCATCGTTGGTTCAGTGGTAGAATGCTCGCCTGCCACGCGGGCGTCCCGGGTTCGATTCCCGGCCGAAGCATATGAACGCTGCTTCGTTAACGAGAGAGAGAGAGAGGGGCTCAAGGCACATAACGCAGCAACGTAACGTAACGTTACGGTCAGATCTTTTGAAAATTACCCCCTGTCGCTTCGCTCCAACCTAACCTAAAGAACTAAAGTTCTAATAAATTTGTCACACATCTGTATCCTTATAATAAAATGACAATGACAACGGTAGGTGGAACGCTACCGAAACGTCGAAATAAAAAACATTATTGTGGTTTGATTCCCAAAAGAATAAGAGAAAAAAAAATGTTAAATTTCGTTACTCAGTGTTCAATTTTTCAAGGTTGAAGCACATAATAACATCCATAAATGCTTTATTTGCACTGAAGTTCCAACCATTGAAAATAGATATATAATATATATCATATCAGGTGAATGAGAATTGAAAAAGGAAACGAAAAACGTCAAAATATACAGGGTGTCCCATTTGAAACAACATAAGTTTGCATTAGGTATATATCCGTAGTGAGCCCAATAACAAAAAACTTCTGTGCGCCACTGAACTCTTAAATATTATATCTATCAAAAGTTTTTATACAGGGTGGGGCACTATGAACGAACTATTCTCTGGCGTCTTAACGGCGAATATAATTTAAAAAAATAAGACGTAGGATTATGTAGATCACTTAGGACTATAATTTAAAAATATTTTGGAATATACAGGGTGCTCCAAAAAAGCGTGCCGTATCAAAGTTAGGTTCCTTTAAATGGAACACCCTGTATTCTATCACATTTTTGAATTGTACTATTAAAAATAATGTAAGTTCATTAACATTTCCCTATACCTATCTACTTCAGTTTCCAGGATAAATCGATTTTACATAATTTGTAGACCCTCCGAAAAAATACAATAACTTCAAAATAAAAACGAATAACCACATTTGCTTTACACCATCTCACTAGAAGCTTTTAACATTTCGTTTCCAGTATTTACTGGTATGCTATCATATACAGGGTGTTTTTAATATGACAGTATAACACTAACCATTTAATACATAAATTTCTGGCTTAATTTAAATGGAACACCCAGTATCTGTTGGGTGGGAATTTATTACCTTTCAGTTGGTATTAGGGTTGCCTATATCTAACTCTGATAGTTCTCGAGAAATTTTATTTGTTTTTTAATATTCAATTATTTGCTGACATCTAGTTACCTATGACATGATACGACGATGCAAAGTTTTTAAAAATTTAAAATTTGTTATTTTGACAGTAAGTGCTTTGTTGTATGATTTATTATTGATAAATTAAAGGTCTCTTAAATCAGAATTTCATTAAGTGTACTCAATCATTAACTTTGCAATAAGATTAGTAAAAAAACTTAACGCTAACTGGAAGAAAATTTCGTACATTTTCACGTAACAAACTACCCGAACTTTCAGATGAAGTTCCACTATTTACAGGACAAAAAATGTGGCTGCAGTTAGATGGTGCGTCTGTTGATTACAGTATAATTGTCCGGCGTTACCTGAACAATATTGTTCCACAAAAATGGATTGGGCGATTTGGCCACCAAGGTTCCCATGCTTGACGCCATTAGACTATTTTCTTTGGGGTTACATGAAAAGTATTGTCCACAATACAAAGCCAACCACTCCTGAGAACATGAAGGATAGGATAAGGAGAGCGTTTCAAACAGTAACACCAGAAATGTTAAAGAAAGTGAACAATAAATATTTTTAAAAGAGGGTTTAAATTTGTATCCAACAAGATGGGCGTCACTTTGAACACCTTCTTTGAATTTTTTGTACCTAGTTATTTTTTTATAATTTTGAAGCTTATTGTATCTGTATGCCCAAAAATAGTGTACTTATCCTTAATAAAATTCTGATTTAAGAGACCTTTAATTTATCAATAATAAATCATACAACAAAGCACTTACTGTCAAAATAACAAATTTTAAATTTTCAAAAACTTTCCATCGGAGAATCATGTCATAGCTACACCTAACTAGATGTCAGCAAATAATTGAATATCAAAAAAACAAATTTAAAATTTCTCGAGAACTATCAGAGTTAGATATAGGCAACCCTAATACCAACTGAAAGGTAATAAATTTCCACGTTTAACAGACCCAAGAGATACAGGGTGTTCCATTTAAATTAAGCCAGAAATTTATGTATTAAATGGTTAGTGTTATTCTATCATATTAAAAACACCCTGTATATGATGGCATACCACTAAATATTGGAAACGGAATATTAAAAGCTTCTAGTGAGATGGTGTAAAGCAAATGTGGTTATTCGTTTTTATTTTGAAGTTATTGTATTTTTTCGGAGGGTCTACAAATTATGTAAAATCGATTTACTAGATATGTATAGGGAAGAGTTAATGAACTTACATTATTTTTAATAGTACAATTCAAAAATGTGATGAAATACAGGGTGTTGCATTTAAAGGAACCTAACTTTGATACGGCACGCTTTTTTGGAGCACCCTGTATATTCCAAAATATTTTTAAATTATAGTCCTAAGTGATCTACATAATTCTACGTCTTATTTTTTCTAATTATATTTGCCGTTAAGACGCCAGAGAATAGTTCGTTCATAGTGCCCCACCCTGTATAACGTTTTTTTTTATATTTTTCATAATTAAGAAGCTATATTACCTTGTAGTTTTCGACAGTTTTCAATAATCGCCCTTTATCTTCCAACTGCAGCGAGTTACTAAATATTTAATTAGGCTATCGTTACTTTAACAAAAAAAAGAAGTCATAACATCTCAACTGCTTTTCTCGTATCTCTTCTACTTTACGAGATACCCTGCAAAACACACCAATTTGGGACAGCCTGTACCTAACAATGCTCTATAAGGCTATAATATGAAACTATTTATCACAAACTAATGTTGTAATAAGGGTAATAACTATCAGTTGAGGAAAAATTGAGATATAATTTTTATTAAAATTGAAAATAAAAATATTGTTTAATTTCCATTAAAAACATAATCAAATAGCTCACTCACTTGGATGTTCCTTAGAGTATTTTTATCCCTCAAAATACAAAAATCTGTGACAACTTTGCAAGTTAGTGACCATTCGGTTAACAACATCCTCCAACTCCATTTAAATGGGCTACAAATTCTAAATTTAGCAAAATTTGTTCTTTTATTCACGGGTAATTTGAAGAAATTTTCTGTACACTTCAAAGATATTTCTTTTTCTTCTTGTTCTCCAGCAAAAGTATCTGGATATAAGTTGTTCTGGAGACCGGATTCAAATGCTATTGAATTGCTTTCTCTTAATCCACCTGCTCTTGCACCCCACATTATCAAAGCTAGCCATGTAGATTGTGCCCAAATCGAAGGCAAAATAATATCCCAACCACTGCCGTAACCTCTAGATTTTGCACTTTTTATCCCCGGTCTCTGTATTAACATAATTGGAAAGACTGCGGGAGGTTCCAATAAATCTGTTCCTGGTATAAGCAATTTCTCTCTTAGTTCATTTAAAGCTGCAGTAGAAACTTTTGTTTTGACAAGTTTTTTGCGAACATCTGGATTCCAAAGAGGACTATCAGAAAAGTTCTTACATAAAGCAATATCTGAACTATTTGAACTGTTGTTTGGCAATGATTTCGTTCTTTTTTTGGGAAAATTGTACCTTGGGTCTGATATTAGTAATGGTAGAATTATATGAGGAGAAACCTGCAACAAAAGTTGGTGTTCGGTATGCAGTGAAATTTATTTTTCCTACGACCATATAGGAAATTAACATATATCGCACTCTCTACTCTGGCGGAAAGTTTCTCATATCATCATAGTGACGCGAACCGTGTATTGTGAAGTGTAAGTGAAATATTTATTACACAAAAGTGTAAACGAATTATCATTGTGAGATAAACTAGAAATAAAAAGTGTTAGTCTTGGTTTTTGATTATAATGGAAGTTGATACTGATAGTAGCGAAAAACCTAAGCTACTTTTAAAATATTTATGGCCGTAGGAAAAATAGTGTACATAACTCGTTGCAAAGTGAATTTCACTCATTTCATTCCTGCACTTACCGATGTCAACATTATTTTTAAAAAACCATTACATTAAACAATGTTTGTTACAATTATCGCATGGTCGTAGGGAAAATAGGAAAATTACTTGTGCGAAAGTTATTTTTCACACTCGTAGGAGTGAATACTTTCCACTCGTGTGAAAAATGTCACTTTCCGCACTTGTTACGTAATATACTATTATTACTTACTTCTGATGGTGACGATGCAGACTTTAACTGTTCCCAATATTCATGAGGGCTGCAAAAGGGTTCAGAATTTGATTCTTCAAAATATTTTTTCACCCACTCTGGATGTGAAGCTTCATCTTTAACTATTTGAAAAGCATTTTGAAGTAAAGCATTTGAAAGAGGACCAGTCAATCTAAACCTACTCAAATTCCACTTGTTAATAGTTAATGATATTGCACCATTGAAATATGTTTCAATATCAGTTGAATCTGTAGTGATAGTGAAATTAAAATTTTGTTTAAAAATATCTAGAATTTCCATATAAAATGCAGCATGGCACCACAACCAAATTGTTCTTGATTGCTGACTGTTTCCAGGTTTCCAATGAAAGTAAACCATACCTACAGCTCTGTGATTATCAGGTCTAAAAATTATTGTGCTACCTTCCCTCAATCCTCCAGTATAAACTTTAGCACCTACACTTAAACACACTGTTGGATCTGTTAGTTGTTTAAACAAATTTATAATATCTACATATTCTCCAGAAAATTCCAAACAATTGTAATAGGAAATATCTTGGATTAAGCAATGATTTACAGTAGCTCTATAGCAAGCTCTAAAGGATTTATCACAAGGACAATATGGGATTTTGTAACCCCATTTTTCTATTGTAAGGAATCGTTTGGCATGCCAAATGTGGGTTTTTAACCAGTTAATTTTCCTTTGTCTTCTAGTATACTCGCTATTCAAGTTATAAGGTCGACGTCTATATTTTCTAGAAGCTCGTTTACTTTTTGGGGGTAAACCTGACTTTTTTCTTTGATTTAAATGGATTTCTCTCAAACGTCTTGGTAGCCTTTTAACATTATGTGACATTGCTCTTCGTCTCATGTGTCGTGGAAGTTTTTGAAATGCTAATTTCACAGCTGAAGTTGTATTAATATTTTTATTCATCACTTGTATTTCCCTACACCTAGCTATCGCTATTTTTTCTAGCGTTAGATGTTTGGGCAAATTCACATATTCCGTGTTCAACTCCGACATTTTTGTTGTATTTATGACTGTACAGTAATTCAAACTTCAAATTTTTCTAGTTCTACATTGAACAATTTGTTTTCCCAAGATTAAAATCGGATTTTCTAACCTCAAATGAACATGTGTTGAACATAAACAAGACCGCATGTTTTGTAAGTGTCTACAATCACCGTTTACACCAGTGTACTCTGTGCTACAATTCCGTAAGCGGCGTAGGCTTCAATCTGATATAAATACAAAATTTGAAATGATTTTCCTTTTTTAGAATCAATATTCTTCGTATTTTATAATATGATTAACAATAGGGTTGTATGAATAGAAAAATAAATGAAAATATTTTTTATTAGAAATTGATTTCTTTTATTCGACACACGTTTACTTGTCGGAACCGTTCTTATCTCTTTCTCTCTTTTTTCGAGCGAGGGGCACAGTGTGATAGGCTCCCCCCAGAGTTCCTCCGGTTCCTCCATTGATAACCGTTCCCTCTATTCTATCCATATAGTTCAATGGTCAGAACCATAGACAAAATATTATATTTCTCTATGGTCAGAACAGAACAGTCACCAGTCAACGTAAGTGTGTTGTGAAAAAGTTTGGTTAGTTAATTTATTAATTTCATTTAAAATAAAACATTAAACATTATGGAAAAATACTCTATAAATATTCAGAGGCGCTTATATACTTGTAACAAAATATATGAAATATATAGCGATATTTTGAATTCGTATGTTTCTGATTTTTATGTAGATAATCATTGGAATAAATTACCTAAATCCTGGCGTTACTATTTAGAAGATATTGATATAAATGATCTCAGTACACTTTTGGACTTTTCAAAATGTGTAGCGATAAAAAGAGTATGTCCATTGTCTTTGATGTGTATACGATGTCTTATGGTAAATAACACATTACCAAGAACATTAAACGATGTTTCAACAACCTCAACATTCAATTTTGAAAACAACAAATTTATGAATTTCTTTTGGAAAAACGTTAAGCTAAAAAAGAGGCATGAAATAGATATAATGGCAAAACATTGTTACAAATTAGCTGAAAAAATGAACTGTTTCTATATAGTTGACATTGGTTCCGGTTTAGGACATTTAAGCAGAATGCTTTCATATGGTTACGGTTTTAAAGTGTGCACATTTGAAGCTGTAGAAAAATTCACTATTGCCGCTGAAGAAATGGATACACAATTTGAAAGTGCCTTAAACAATAGAAGTATCAAACACAAAAATACATTCAAAACTGTACATATAAATAAAAAAATTAGTGTAGATTTAAGTGTTGATGAATTTTTAAAATCAGTAATTGAAGCATTTAATGTGGGTAATGTTACATTTGGAATTGTAGGCCTACATCCTTGTGGAAATCTAGGAGCTACTCTTTTAAATCTCTACATAAATTGTCCTAATGTAAGTTTTATAAATATTGCAAGCTGCTGCTACATGAAAATTACTTTAACCCCTATAAATGAAGCTTGTTTTCCTTTAAGCTCTTTTTGTTCATTGAAAAGCATAAAACTGTCATACCTAGTATGTGAAATAGCTTGCCATGCTATTGAAAATTATTCCAAAAAATTAAAAATCTCTGTGGAATATAATAAACTTAAAATTCACGCATACAGAGCTGCTTTGGAAGAAATTCTAATATCACACAATCCCAAATTAAAACATTGTATGGTAGGTAGTGCAAAGTGTGATAAAGATCTTACTTTTTCCCAATATATTCAAAAAGTTTGTGATAATAGTGTTTTATCCAATATTTCCCAAGATCAAATTTCATTATATGAAAATATTATATCTTCTAGTTGGAAAAATGTGGTTGCTTTTTATTCAATCAGATTGTTGATGGCGCCTTTGATAGAAAATATAATTTTATTGGATAGGCTTTTATATGTTATTGAAAATGGTAGTAATTGTACTATAAGTCCAATATTTGATTGTAATATTTCTCCTAGAAATCAAGTTCTTTCTGCTACCAAAGTAAAAGATTAACTTCTAATTTTATATTAAGTAATATGGAAGTGTACAAAATGTGTATGTTATGCAGGTGGAAGAAAATATATATTTTTTTGTTACAAAGGAAGTTCTAATTTTTTTTTCGTTTCAATATAAGCAGCACTCTATCTGGTGGCAGAAAACAGAACTATTTCTTTGTACATTACCTATTTTATTTCCTTTACATAATTCTGTTAGTATAATAAATACAATTAAAAATACGAATATATTAAAAAGAAACGGAAAAAAACAAAGTGCGTAAATTGTCTTTAAATTTTGAACATTTTTAGTTAAAATTTTAATGTCTTCAACTAACACACCAACACGTGTTATTAGAACGGAAGTTGAAGTGACACGATATAACTTACACCGTTAGGATGTCCCCAAGGTGGAGTACTTTCACCACTTTTATAGAACCTAATTGTAGATGACTTGATCTGCAGGTTGAATGATCAAGGCATATGGCCGCAGGGCTTTGCGGACGACATAGTGATTGTCACCAATGGGAAATTCCCAGAGGTAATCATGAATGGCATGCAAGAAGCACTACGAATTGTGGAGGAATGGTGCCTTAAAAAGGACCTTTCAGTTAATCCAAAAAAAGCCAAACTAGTTGCTTTTACGAATAAAAGAGTTCTTCCACAGGGTAGAGTAGGTAATGCTGTTCGGAGAAGAACTAGAAATATCCAAGGAAGTTAAATACCTGGGAGTGACCCTTGAAACCAAGCTGAATTGGACGACCTATCTGGAAACTATTATTACCAGGGCAACTAGGTTTTTCTGGCAATGCAGAATGGTAATGAGCAAAACCTGGGGACTACGACCTGAGGTGGTTCACTGGCTTTACACAACTATGATAAGATCAACGATCACCTATGGAACAATAGTCTGGTGGAGAACGGAAATGTCCTCAGCAGTGAACATATTAACTGCGATCCAAAGACAAGACCTCATTGGTATTACTGAGTCAATGAACAGCGCAGTGACGGCATAATAGAAGGCCTTGTTGGACTTCCTCCCTTGGAACTTTTTGTAAGGGCGGAGGTGGTGATGGCAATTCTTAGGCTGAAATCGGGAGACTTACCCAGACAGCACAGGATATCCTTAAGACGTCCATATTGAGTCCTAAATTGGTCCCAACGTCCCAGACCTTATTTTGTACGTACTAGGAACGTTCTAATTTGTACGTCCTGGGGACGCACAAACTAGAATCAAAAATTGGAAAATAATACACATCGTTATTAGAAACCACAATTATTTACAATTTTAAGGTATATAATAACCAAAAACCAAAAAATACATAATTACCTCATTCTATTTTTTTCAATTCAGTACATTTATTTCTATTCATTTAATTCGCCATTTCGGCTCGCACCATCTATGTCAGTCGCCACTTTGGTTGTTTTTCGTTTCTGTGTGTGTAATATAATTAGAGACAAGAGTATAAATTATTATATTTTGTATAGTTAAGTGTTGTGATATTTAATATAATGTGTTGTTAAACCCAGTGGTACATATTTCACGTAAGTGTGAATAAAATAAGATCATTTTATCCCATTTATTAACATGGCATTCATGAAAAATACTATATGCGTGCCAAGAGACTTAAAGTTGCCGTATACCGGTGGGGTCGGCTTTCTGTGATGAAGAAAACCACCGTAGATTGTAGTGGTAGTGATATATGGTCCTCGAACAATATTTTCGAGAAGGACACACTGATATAACTGGGACAATACTAGATGAACACATAGTTTACATGAGTTTTGATAGCATGACACCGGATATTCACTGAGGGAGTGAATATCATCATCCCACCCAGGGAACAGGTAATTCTGGGGAAATCATCTGGTTCACCGATTGATCTGATGGCACTGGGGCTGGCATAAGTGGACCTAGAAAGAAACTGTCTCTTAGCCTAGGTCGACAAACAACTGTCAACTGTGTTTCAAGCAGAGACGATTGCAGGTATAGCCTGCATCGATGAAAACATCAGAAGAGGATATACCGAGCAAAAAATTAAAATTTTCACTGACAGCCAGCTATCAGAAATCCAACAACTAGGTCTAAACTGATAAAAAACTGTAAAGAATCCCTTAACATGCTGGCAAGAGACAACAAAGTGTCTCTAATATGGGTGCCGGCACATGAAGGGATTGCAGGGAATAAAATGGCAGACCAGCTAGCTAAAGAAGGCTCTAAAGGAGCCTTAACAGGTCCGGAACCGTTTTGTGGAATCACAAAGAATTACATAAGAGGGAAGTCGGGAACTGGCTAGTTGAGAAACACCAACTCAAATTGAGGCTGTCACAAGGACACGTCCGTACTAAGAGTCTACTGAATAAGTACAAAGAACTCTCGTCCAGGCTGTTGAAACTGGGTAAGAGAAATTTGAAAACAGTTACCGATTTGGTGACTGGACACTGTACCTGAGGAAGCATCTGCACAGGATGGGCAAAGCTAGTGAACCTATGCACAGAAAATGTGAACTCTACGATGAAGCACTTTGGAGTGGAAATAACACAACCATCACAACTACTGAAGATTCCTTCAGATCAACTGATGGCCTATATCGAAGACACGAAGCTTCTGGAATGGAAGTAGGTAGATAACATGGACAATGGTACAAAAGATTCAGTTCAAGTACCTGGGCTGTTGAGCCCAACTCAAACGTACGAATAAATGAATGAATAGTCTAACCGTCTTACATGTGCTGATTTTAGGCTAAACCAACGGTTTAAGCCGCGGTAAATATTTTTTTGACCTTGGCTTTAGCCCTTTATCAACCAAGAAATGTCACCCTCGAAGACTGCCTAAATAACTTTGAATGACCACTAATAGCACCCCAACTTTTAGGTGAATAACTAGGTGATAACCAGGATATATAGCATTTAAAAGAACCGCGGTATATACACAGCTCGGGAGCAGAGTAAATAAATCAGGAGTTTATAAATTAAAATGTGGTAATGACGATTGTGATAAAATTTATATAGGTAGAACTTTTAGGAATTTTAAAACTAGAATTTCAGAACGTAGTTACGACAACCAAAAATCAGATTCCAACTATTCAAATCATTTATTAACAAACCAACACTCTTTCGATTCAAATTTTGAAATTTTGCATATAGAAACTAAATCCTTCAAATTAAATCTTTTAGAAGCCCTAGAGATAAATAAAAACAAATATTCAGATAATCTTCTTAACGACCAACTTGATATTAACAATTCTCCCTTATTAAACCTTTTTACCTAGAAAGGTTCCTGTAGGATTGTTGTGAATGAGTTTCCAGGTAAACTTGTTAAATACTTTAGTTAATCCCATATTTAGACAAATTCATTTCATTTCCTTGTAAATAGATTATAATTTTGTTGTTAAATATCCGTATAATTTAGTATTGAGGCACTGAGTAAATTGAAAATTTCTCATTATACCTCCATTCGTTTGAAAAAGCTACTGTGTTAGCGAAACGCGTCACAACTTTAAGGTTAAATATAATGTAGATTTAACATAAAATTGTTTGATTCATAATTTACTATGGATCTACATCAAGTAAAAGCCTCATCTATTCAATAGACGTAATATGTCTCTCTCTCTCCCTCCATACAAAAGTTGATCACTCTGTATATATTCCTTTCGCAATTAAATGTTTTTGTACTTCTCTAAAAAAAAATTAATTGTCCACAAATCCGGTTCTGTTTTTAATTAAATATATTTGCTTAATCACTGGTATTGAACTTATTTAGTTTAAATCTAGTTAGCAACGACGTTTTTGATAAGAACCAAGAAAATTATATAAGTGTTCGCACTGAATTTTTTTTTTAGAATTTTGATATCTCACATTTATACAAGCAGTATTACATAATATGGCACAATTTGAAAGAAAAATTATTGCTTCGCCTAAAAATGCACCAACCCCTCCATTTCTCAGGTAAGTACGATCAAAATTTTTATAATACAGGACGCAACTTGAAAAAAATAAATCTTTATTATCAGAAACCTGAACAAAAATGTAGTCTAGCTTTGAATTTCAACTCTTCCTTTTTGAATAATCTACAACTGCTTCGAAAATATTTTCACCCACTGTATTCAAGCCAACAAAATCTTCTTAATTATTTGTTAAATAAATATATTACTATTTTGTAAGTTTTTCATTAAGTAACAAATCAGTTTGATTAAGAATTGATAAAAATACAAATAGTCAAATTATATTTGCGTAAATGTATCCTTGTAACCAGTGGTGGGTCATAATTTTATTCACATTAATGACAAACAACTTGTAACACTATAAAAGTAAACTAAAATGTTTAGGTAAAAACGTACCAATTTTACATCAAATATTCTTCGTCATTTTGGGTTTTGACCTCGCAATATAACGGAATAATAAGCTTAATTTAAGAAGAAATCGAAATTTTAGTATTGCAAACGTTGTCTCAAAAGTTACATATTATGCCAACGTTTGAGGAGCGGGTAAACATATAGCACGGCTCTTTATAATAAATATGTAAATATCAGAAATATAAAACTAAAAAAAAAACAAGAAAACCTAGGCCCAAACCCGGTTGATCAAAGTGTAACTATGTATAGAAATATCAAAAAATAAGAAATAAAAAACTAAAAAAAAAACAAAAAAACCCAGCACCTAACCCAATATTCCAATATTGAAATAAATATATATAGAAATACATATGAAACTACAAAAAAAACAAGAAAACCCTAGCCCAAACCCGGTTGATCAAAGTGTAACTATGTATAAAAATATAAAAAAATAAGAAATAGAAAATAAAAAGAAACTAAAAAAACCAAGCACCTAACCGGGTTTGGAACCTACGACCCCTGAATTGTAAGCTTAATCAGCTCACATTCAGTCACATCGAATAGAAGGTTAAAGGCTACTGGCTACTTGGACGCATGCGCACTTCGGCTACTAAATTTGAGGTGGTGGGAGGAACCGCATTTAGTAGCCGAAGTGCGCATGCGTCCAAGTAGCGTCCAAGTAGACTGAATGTGAGCTGATTAGCGCAGTGGGTAGGGTAATGAGCTTACAACTCAGGGGTCGTAGGTTCGAAGCCCGGTTAGGTGCTTGGTTTTTTTTTTAGTTTTATATTTCTGATATTTACATATTTATTTCAATATTGGGTTAGGTGCTGGGTTTTTTTGTTTTTTTTTAGTTTTTTATTTCTTATTTTTTGACATTTCTATACATAGTTACACTTTGATCAACCGGGTTTGGACCTGGGTTTTCTTTTTTTTTAGTTTTCTATTTCTGATATTTACATATTTATTTCAATATTGTTATGTTACTACTAAATTTGGCAAAGTCTTGAGTCATGCGCATTTGATGGAGCCCGATTGTATGTTTACCCGCTCCTGCGCTGAGCGCTTTTTATACTCTGCGCCATCTATATTAAAAACGGTTCAACGTATACAAAAAGGTTTGAAAAATGCTGGACCTATTGTTTTCATCATTTATATCCTCTCTAATGCCCGTTTGTAATTATCAATGATTTAGTACAAGTTTTAGTCAATTTTTTAGGATCCTAAACTTAGGACACTAAAATATTGACAAGAAAAAAATGGGTTTGCAACACACCATGTTTTAGTCACTTATTTAGGTTGTGATTATGCGCACTGGGCAGTATGATTAGTTAGTTACCTGTCACTTTTCAGATTTTAGCAAAGAATTTGAATTTTTTCATTTAAATAGGTATCAGACAACAATGAACACAGAATTTTTATTGTAAGCAGCTGCAACTCTTATTAATATAGCAGTAGTTAGGAATTATACAGGGTGTTTCAAAAAAAGGTAACACCGTCTCTAGGATAGGTAAAAAACTGAAAAATAATTGTGGTTTGCTTAGTAAAATTTTTTTCTAACGCCATCCGTTTTCAAGATAAAGGGCGTTGAAGAAAATAAAAAATTACACATTTCTTACGATTTTGCCGAAACTACTGGCACCATTGTAATGAAATTTTATACGAATATGTATTGGAAGCTGATATATCCCATGAATTTGTTTTTATAACTAACTCTCATAGAGGGCGCTAGTTACACGATTCATACAACGTATTATTCAACATAACTTTTTTTAGGGTAAAACTCCAAGTGAACATAAACATCGTTTAATTCTACACCAAAAAGGTACTCTTGGTAAAACTCGATATTATGTACCGTTTTCGGAATATTTTGATTTGAAAATTATGAAGTAATAACCGCTCCTCGTATAAGTTAATGATAAATTTATTAATTAAAAAAACTTACAATAAGAAAATTAAAATAAAGACAAAGAACATAACATAAAATTCAATTAGAGTAAATGTTCAAAATGTCCTCCGTTTTCACGAATACACAAGTCTATCCTTTTTTCTAAAGAATCCATTAATCTTCTTAACGGTTGGGGATCATCTATGATGTCATTAAAGTGACGTTTAATTCTGTCTATTAATTCTTGACGAGAATTTACCTCTGTAGCATAGACTTTTTCCTTAATATACGACCAGACTGTGTAGTCCAAAGGATTAAAATCGCATGACCGAGGAGGCCAATGAATCGGAGCTTCTGCACCTCTACCAATCCATCGATTCCGAAAATTGTTACTCAACCAATTACGACACCTTTTCAAAGTGCGGTGGAGCTCCATCATGCATAAAAAATAATGATGTTCGCTCATTTATCGATAAATCTTCTAATATCTCAAATAAGTGATTATTTAAAAAATCAAGGTACATATCACCACTTAAATTTCCAGGTAGAATATGATAACCTATTAATCTGTTACCTAAAGTTGCTGCCCAAACATTAACTTTAAATGAGTTTTGGTAATGTGATACCCTTTTGGCTTGTGGATTCTCATCACACCAGTAGTGTGCGTTATGGGAGTTAAACATACCTTGTCGCGTAAAGGTGGCCTCGTCCGTAAAAAGAATACATTTAAAAAAATTTGGATTGAGGGCTGTCCTTTCTCGCAATGTTTCACAAAAATCGACTCTAACCGGTAGATCGTTCGGCAAGAGTTCTTGAACTTGTCTGTAATGGTAAGGATGTAGCTGCAGCTCTTTAAGTATCCGCCAAGTAGTTGAAGAAGATGTATTTGTTTGTCTTGCCATATTCCTTACACTTAATGTTGGATTTTGATCAACTAAATTTAAAATAATATTTTCTTTATTAATTGTTCTTGTTGTTCTTGGTCTACCTGAATTTATTTTCTTTGGTCTTACATTCCCAGTTTCTCGACAACGTCGTTCAACTGCTCTAAATGTTTTTTTACTTGGTAAGTTTCTTCTAGGAAACTTTTCTGCATAACGCGTAAAAGCTGCACTAGAGTTTCCTCAACACTCGCCTAAAGTTAATAACATGTCGGTGTATTCAACATTTGAGTACATTTTGTTTAACAATATCTAATTTTACAAATAACAAGGTTTCAAAACTCTATTTATTGTTGACTTATTGTCATAACAATCAATAAATGTCAATTTTACATGGCAAACTTAGAGAAAAGCGAACTTTATCATTAGTTTATACCAGGAGCGATTATTACTTCATAATTTTCAAATCAAAATATTCCGAAAACGGTACATAATATCGAGTTTTACCAAGAGTACCTTTTTGGTGTAGAATTAAACGATGTTTATGTTCACTTGGAGTTTTGACTAATAATTCTACCCTAAAAAAAGTTATGTTGAATAATACGTTGTATGAATCGTGTAACTAGCGCCCTCTATGAGAGTTAGTTATAAAAACAAATTCAAGGGATATATCAGCTTCCAAAACATATTCGTATAAAATTTCATTACAATGGTGCCAGTAGTTTCGGCAAAATCGTAAGAAATGTGTAATTTTTTATTTTCTTCAACGCCCTTTATCTTGAAAACGGATGGCGTTAGAAAAA
>CAJUYH010001005.1:0-54102 GCA_910591685.1 Galerucella tenella | reverse complement strand
ATATATTTCCTTCAACGCATATCTATATACGAATTGATGATTTATATATGAAGGAAAATGTCACCACTACACCATCGCCACTTTGCAAACACTCTCATGAAAATTGAGATATGCATTATTTAATGTGTGTGGTTTCACAGTCATGATATTGATATGAACTAAACTTATTCAGTATGGTGAGCAATAATTTCAGTTATTTACACATATTATTTTACAGACGTACATTGTGTAAAGAGAGTTATTACTATGTCAACGGCGATTATCGTATCTGTGTTTTATTACTTTTATTATTTTATCATTTTGCTGTTTTTTTTTCTACTTTTTTCATTTTGCATCTGTATTTTAGTTTTTTTTTTGTTTTTGTCTTTATTTATTTATTTTCGTGATATATTTTATGATGATATTTATCTTTTATTTGTATCGATTATCCTGTCATCCGCAGCCTCTCCCGAATTGTTTTTAATAATTGATAGGCTACCCTGTTTCATTATGCTCTCATTAATGATATCATTCTTAACGTCAAATGGAAAATAACAACCAAACAGAGGAGGGGGGGGGATTAAAGTTGAAAAATACAAATCGAAGAACAACTAAAAAATAAATAAACAGTAGAATTCAAATTCAAATATCATTTTCACAGAGCATTAAAGTTGACGATTGTAAAGCTGATTTATCACTCGATAGAGACATCCTATTTGTATTTCAATTATATTTCAATAATTTTTCCACTTTTGCTTTGGTGACTGAGCGAAATTCAAGTATTTGAGTTCTATCAATATTTTTATTGATATGTTGTTCAGTATGACCGCACACAGGATAGTTATATGTATATATATGTGAAATCAGTCTCCATCGAGAACCATCAATGACATCGTTATTTTTTGGTGAGGGCTACGCGATGGAGATTGAAAGGAGGTCGATTGAATTGGAGGGAGACATGCGACCGCGCGATTCATTAATGCGAACAGCTCAATTGTCGAAGAAAAAAAATATATCTACGTAGGGTGGCTGGCTCTTGATGCAAATATATATTGCAGTATAATCTCGATGAATAGCGCAAATTTATGCGCGATTATAAATTCTCTAGTATCTTATTAAACATTAATGTTATTTAAGGTTGTTGTTTTTTTTTTGTTATCTTGCATAAATGATTATCTAAGATATGAACAAAAATATTTACACAAAGCTGCGTTCATTGTGAACGCGCTTATTTCGATAAAATTATTTTAGTGCCATTTAACTATAGGCTCTCTATCTTTTTATATTGACAACAGGTCTGTAATAATCTATATCTAAATGATTTTAGCTACCTACTTCACAACATGGCTACGAGAAATAAAAAGAAAGAAGAAAATAAAGTGGACTAATCTCCTTCTCTTCTTTCTTTTTTTTTTCTTTTTTATTTTCGTATTGAATACGAGGAAATGCCCGTTGCAAACTGAAACAATTTTTTATTATTTCTTTTTTATTTGTATCTTCCAGGCCAATGGAAACACTATGTGCCAAGTATACAATTACAGCGATATGTCGCTTTTATTCGTGGACATATTGACGTTACTTAAGACACATTGTATGTGTGTGGTGGTTTCAAAAATTAATATTTTTCACCCAATCACTGTGCAATCAACAATGTCAATTTGTCCTGAATGATTGTGAAATAAGCCCCGGGCCCACCGTATTAATTGACGTTGTGATATATGAATAGCACGTAAGTATTTACTGTTATGAACGATGAAAATAAAATGGCAGTGTAATCCAAAAATAAAAAAATAATGAAAACAAAACAAATAAATAATTGAAATAATACATTTTTGAAATGAATTGCCCGGGCATTCAATTTATTTATTTGCTTATGGCGTTCTAATTGTAATACGTCAAAAGATTGTCAATGTCGAGTGGTCTTCTCGCCTCTTCAAATGTGAATATTTCTATTGCACTTTATTTTATATCAATTTTTATTATTTTTTTTTTTTTGAGCCTCTCTACGTCATTTAATATTTACGAAATTTACATCAAATAGAAATGTACGCTCGTTTCGGTTGCTCATATCGTCGTTTGCAACAATATCGTATCCTCCACGACATAAATTACGTTTACGATCAATATATATTTTTGTTTTTCTCCAACACAATTTTTAATATTATATGAGAGCAAAATATATTGACTGCTGTTGTAATAATTTTTCATCATGCTCCTCAATAAATAAAGTCTATATACACACATATATACATATATGTATATAACACATTTGATCTTGATTAAAACTTGTCAATGTAGTCGGTGTGTTCGTGATACTCTCAATTATTTTGATACTTGCCACTAAATTTCCCATCGTCTCACAGTCATCAAAGTGATCGGCCATGAAACAATAATTCAACAGCACTTCATTCCGAATGTCGTTCAAATTGATTTTGATCGTAGTATTCAGCCATACTATTTGTGATTCTTGAACCAATGTCACGTTCTGTATCGGCCAAGCGTTGTTCAATCAGTTTTCGATGATTTTCACTGGCTATTTGAAGTTTGTGCAACATGTGGTCAATATGATCAAGTGACATACCGTGTTTCTGGCGTTTTGGTATATAACGAAATTTTGAAATATTCATTGGACCATGGTCCTCGTGGTTGCCATTGTCGCCATTGTCATCGCTGCTGTCATCATCATGATTGTTGATTCTGATAATACGTAAAAGTTTCAACGACTTACATTCTCGATTGTCAATTCGATATGAACACGATGGCATTTCACTATTGTTATGATCGTGTGCGATACTATCAATCACACTTGAATTGATATACCGTAGATTCTAATTTAAATCCTTATCTCATACGTGCGTTGCTAATGTGCCAATACCCGAAGTACGTTTTACAGTTGCTACACCGCCATTTGGTCCACCAGTGATATAATGCGCTGATAATGGTGCCTGAAAATAGAATAAATGTCACGTAAATAATTGAATTATATTGCTTAATTGGTACTATAGCATGTCTTGTCGTGGCCAACTGAGATGTGACTATTTTCAATTTATCTAGTAATAATAGTGACGCTTCAATATTCAGTGAATTGTACGAAGAATATTGGAACTATTTTCGCCAGTTATAATTATTATCGTAAATGAAATGATTTATTGATTGAAGAAAATAATTTTAGAAGTATTGAAATTTAGAATGGTCACAAAATTAATTTCAAAAATTGTATATTCATATTCGATTATATCACAAACTATTTATACGAAACGGAAATTTATTCATTGCGCGCTTTTTGCACAATTTCATTATTTAATTTATAACCATAGATTAGATACAAATACACTCGCGTGAATGCACGTTGCAAACATTGGTTAATTATTCACAGCTAAATGTTAAAATTAAAATTGCACAATAACTTCAAGTGACAATACTTTCTTACATAATATCATGTGTAACATTATCACCGACAATTTCACGACTTGGAATGATTTACATATAAAATAATTTTCACAATAAATGACGTAGCGCTATTGAAAATTCATCTTTCTATCGCCAAAATATCGTTTGAAAACTTCAACTGAATACAAATTAATTTTTCATAAATTTATCACGGATAAAATATTGAAATTAAATTCGTGTAATTCTAAATTGAAACAGAGTTGGAAATAAATATCAAGGGATCCAATGGAATTTTTTGAAAATCCAGTGATGTAAATTTATTCAATTGAAATGAAAGTGAGCGAAAAATTTGACGGGATGGATTATAAAAAAAATTATTTATGAATTGTGAAATAACAAAATAAAAGTTATATTTAGTGGAAAGTTTACTCACCTGTGGCCCGGCACCATTCAGCGTACTCAAACTATTCATCCGCATAGCCTGAGTGTATGGCGGTGGTGCTGGTGTGACCCCTGGTATTGCTGTGTGTGGCGCGTGTCTAAGTTGCTCGGCCGCCGACATCCTGATGATAGAAAATAGACGGTAACAATTCAACCAACCGGAAAATGGGCAGAGCCCCGTTAAATCACGAACAAGCGATAAAAATATGTGAAAATAAACGAGAAAACGAAAACGTCTATACACAAAAACATTTACACCAATAAAAATAAATTTGTGATTGCATATTCATTAACGTAAAACAATCAGCTTAACAAAATAGGTGTAATAAAAAATTTTAAATCTCTCATACGCAGCATTGACGTAAAATTTTTTACAACCCTCACTAAGCGCCATTGTAATGGACATTATAAACGAACAAAAAAATACATATATATATATATTAAAAAATGTAATTGCCTCATTTACCTCAAGTAAGGATTGCCGTATGTTGCTGAAAATCGTGGATCGATTATCGGCGTTGTTTGTGGAATAGGTGAGCCCAAATTAGCCGAACTCAAACCGATTTTTTTCGATCCAAGTATACCGCTGTTGGGTATAATACGACTGAGTGATTCACGTGATGCACCAATACCCTGTGTACTTGGTGGCATATAGTCACGTGAATAGTCAACATATGGTACATAACCATTATTATTGCTGCCATCCTGCTCAACACATTGCAAAAGAGAAATAAATTGAATAAATAGTAAATAAATAAATAGATAAGTATCATTATAATAATACTATGGAAAATTTTTAGTTTGATTGATTACACGGTAATGTTAATAAAATTATTTTATCTATGCAGTAGAAACTGTAAATTCCCTCTTTTATTTTTATCTATCTCTTGATATATTCATAAAATGGTAAAAGTTACCACACAAAAGAGAGAAAAGTAAAAAAAAAAAAAAAAAAAAAAAAAGACTGTAGTTGGCTTTGATCGAGTACTCACATTGTTCTTAGGTGGAAACGAGGGTTCCGTGTAGTCAGCGCTGTATCGATAACCTAGAGGATTAGGTACAGGGCCAGCTAGAGCCAAGGCGTTTACACCCCTGGTACTTCCTTCGCCCTCGCTGTCGAGGGCGGTCACGCTCTCAGCGTTGCTCACGCTAGATCCGGCGCGTATATCCGCTTTAACGTCCGAGAGATTGCTGCTTCGATCGCTTTCACGGTAACGATCCGGATTTGAATCCGTTTCTTCTGTCATTTCGTGAAAATCATCGACGGCCATAAAGCAAATTAAATAAAAATAAAAATAATAATAATAATAAATATCGAAAACAAAAAGAAAATAATTTCATGAGATCAGATGGTGTTTTATCATTTATAAAATTATCTGTTTGTTTTTTATTATTAAATATTATTCAATACTCACGCAAATCGTGCTCTTGGGTTTGGGCTGATCTCGGTCTTGGTTGTTTTATCCGATCACGACAATGAATAATAAGAATGATGATAATGCCAATTAGTATGACACAAACAACCAGTCCAACGATTATCAGGATAAGTTGCCAATCGACTGGAATCAACGCTGAGCGTCACGTCTAATTAAATCTCATGTGTTTCAACTCAAGACTAATAATTATTTCAATCAACAATAATAAATGTCCCGAAAAAATCAATCAATTACAAAAGTATCGCCAATGAAATTCAAAACTACTATCAATATATATATATACACCGTGTCTTACATAAAATGACCGTCGAGTAGTATATTTATGTTTAAATTATCTAAATTATCTAGATTACCTAAATTGTCTAGATTATCTTATTCAAATTATCTAAATTATCTATCTATCTATCGATTTATCTATATAGGATATTCTATGCGATTTCCGGTAGTGAATTTTGATGGGTAATGGTTGAAGAAAAGGGCTAAAGTCCCATCTAGTGTCAGAAAATTAACCGTAGGACCCAAAGTACAATCGTCTCTCGACACATTTACCTCGGGTCGATATTCAGAGTTATCTCGCCATTCTTACCTAACTAATGATTCAAAAACTGCTAGATCGTTTTGAATATAACATTAAAACTCGGATTTAGGATGGTCACAAATATTGTCATACCACTCGACAGTCTTTTTTTACAACTCACGGTGTATAAACTATCAAATGATAATTATAAGATCATGGATTATGGAAATTTCAATAGCAATCACAACATCAATAACAATTATTGCGGCTATAAAAAATTATATCCATTAAAATTAATTATTTATTGTAATATCTACTGTATAAAACTTACCGTGAGTGGTGAGTTTAATAATTACTGAATCTGTTCCATAGCTATTGATCACAGTGCAATTGTAATCACCAAAGTATGTTGATATTGGCTCTAAAAGTGTAACAGTACTGACAACTTGCTCTGGTGTATATTCATCTTGAATATAGAATGGCGTATTGTTTAATGAAAAGTTAAGCTCACGCCCACCAAAACTCCATACAATGGACTCAGCTTTTGGCACTGATATCGCGGTACATTTAACCTGCAAAGAAAATCATTATCTGCGTCAATGCGGATAGTCTGCTTTTATCACATGGTAATATCTCTCTTTCATCCTCTCGCTATGTTTCTGTACTAAATATATAAACCTACACATAAACATATATTCATGTGTGGTTATCAGAGTGTCTATACAGTTATCAATGATATATATATATATATTAGTCGATGTAATTTTAGTTTGTGGCCATACATAGATGATGTAGGCATATTTATGTATATATATTTACATATATATATATATATATATATATATATATGGTTATTCTTTGGTTGGCCCAGTTATCTCTTCGTCGCTTACTAGTATTCGCCCCATTCATTCGTACATTTACCATTTTGGATAGTCTACTTTTTTTTTTTACTTCTAATCGTCTGAAATGCTGAGGAAATAGTTGAACAGGAGATTGTCGATCAACTTTTCGCTTCTTTTTTTTTTGTTTTTACATTTTTCTATTTTTCGCTTTCTTTACCTCTTAGCTTTTCAATTTTTTTGCAAACTTTCATTCATTCTTTTTGTTATTCTTCTATTTTTCTTTCTTTTATTTTGGTTTTGTAGTAAAAGAGGATATCAAACGTGAGAGTCGACGAGACGGGTGTATTGTTGGCATTACCTTCACTACTCCTTCGTCCGGGACATATTGGGTTCTTTGTGATACGATGCTCGGTGGTGCGCGGATAAAAATGTTGGCGTAGCCGGTCAATTCGGGGAAGCCGGGTACGTGAGCCTTGCAGTAATATCGTCCGGCTGTCTCTGGACTCACGACAACGCTTATGTTCGGGCTGGTGGCCACCATTCTATCGGACTCCTCGTGAATCCACAGAATCTCTGGGGTCGGGTTGCCGTCTACGTCGCACTGCAGTATTTCCGTTGCGCCGTAGTGCGTTTCAACGGACAGAGGTGGTCGTCGAAATTGTGGCCCATCTAAAATTACGAAATTAAAATAAAATACAAATATATTCATATTTTTAGAATTAATTATTGTAACTTAAGAGATTTATAAACATAGAATTTATTATTGTAATTATGGTAATTTTCGTTAGGGCTATTGATTGAAAAATAATATGAATAATATTGGCGTTAAAATTTTTATTGTCATTATCTGTGAAATTGATGGATGGAAGTGAATAACAGGATCGTGATTTTTCGATGGAGCTTTTTACTCACAATGGATATGGCGTCCGATCAAATCGAAAGTTCTATACTCACGACAAATCTCGACCTTTTTGAAACTTTAGGTCTTTACGTGATAGCAATTTTCAGAAATTGCTATTGAGTCATTTTGAATAAACCACTTGGCTATAGAAGTTTTGAAAGTGTGTTTATAAAAAAAATTCAAGTGAAAATACAAATGACATACCCATATCATAAATTATCATTCCTGTCATCTACAATGAAAATATTGTATCAAAAGTTGTATATTTCAGTTTTAATGTTCTCGTGATTACTTGGCTGATGTTTAACATAGACAGATTGATGGACAGATATGTGAAGTTTTGAACATTTGTGTGAACGATAATCATCGCATTTCGAAAATCGTTCGTACTTAATTTTTGAAAACTACTCAAACAATAAATAATGATCTTTAAAATAATTTTTAATTACTTTCATTTATATTCGAGCATAGTCTCTCACATATTTATTATAAAGAATTATTTTATTTTATGTGACGCTCTTCTTTAAAGTGCCAATTCTGATATCTCCAATAACAAGTACCAACATCACCATTTTAAAGATAAAAAAAAAATAAAGAAGAAGGATAAAATCCACGCACATGAACTTTGCGTAAATTTTCCAAAGTGATTCGCATAAAATTGAAAATAGGAGAGGTAGGATGGTGCAATTTCAAGGGATACCGTTTCAACAATGACACGATAAAAAAAAATAAAAAAATTGAGATTCCATATATACTTGTCTGTTCGGCAATAAAATTTAATTGAAGTATGCAATTTATAAACGTTCACTTAATAATACCGTAACAAAATCAACCCAACAATTCACTTTTACTAAATATTTTTCATTTATTTTATCATATAGTAGTCTATAATTTCAGTTAAAGTGCTATAATTTCGGTTATAACCATCGATATATATAAGCCATGAAGCATTTCAATAGCATTGGCGAATGGTCTCTTTTGTATTGGTATATATATATATGTATACATATATTACTTCAAATGTGCGCACAGATATATATATACATATGCATGTGGCTTGCAGCATCGAAGATAATACTTACAAGTTATATCCAATGTTTCCGTTTCCTCGCTCTTGCCAACCTCATTGTGAACTTCACATTTTACGATGGCATCGTGTAGTTCCCGAGTGGCGTTATGGATTATCATCTCCGTCGTATAGTCACCTATTACCCTTTTCTCGTTTATGTACCACCTGTAAAAGATTGAAAATCCCAATGCATTATTGCACTCAATATAAAAATAACAATGTGTTGCAACAAAAAAACAAATAATAATATATCTATTTGATATTTTAATTTTGTAAATTATTTCAATCTATTGCTTTTTATAATATGCAACGTTGAAATTATGAGTGTATTCAAAAATATATTGCGCATTTACAAAATAAAAATCGTCAGCTGAATAATTTACGTTAGTACTATTTGAAATTTGTGCAAGATGATAGTGAAGATGATTGATATAATTTTTCAATTTTTTTTTTTTTTCAAACTTGTTTATCGGCTTTGCTGCTATACAATTAGTAATGAGTAAAAGAAAAAAAATAACATTTGTACATTTTGTGAATATGATATAAATGCGGCTGAAGATATATATATTTTTTATTTTTTGGAAATAATATAAGATTAGTCCTTCTTTAACAATGTCCTTAATTGGCTGTATCTTTGGAAATAGTTAGATGATTCATTTGTACAGATCTATAAATAATTCGCCAATTATATTTAACATTCATCATTGTAAAAATTCTGCTAAGATAGTACTATTTGATACTACTCGGATTTTCTTTTTTTTTTTTTTTTCAAAAATTAATTTTCATTTAGAGAAAAAACTCTTGACTACACAGCACACACACAGACAAATTATCTGACATTCGGTCAGATATATTTTTGTTCTTCAATTCATACATAAAAAAAACTATTAATTCACACAGACAAACTGTAATAATCCAACGTAATCTTGACAGTAAATTGAGACAGAGAAATAAAAAATGTCGCATTGACACCAGTTTAAAATGGATAAATTGTGTGAAAATCCCCTGATTTTCATTGCAATTATTTCCATTATAAAATGATGGATAATTTTGTTTTTAAATTCAATTTGCACATTAATTGACAATTATGTGCAAATATCCGATAATACTTGATACATTATCCTCACAACACAACTATGTCAATGAATATATAGATTAAATCAACGTCCCTTTTATAATTTATCGTGTATGCATTAATTTCTTTTATATCACTCAATAAAAATTTTGTGAAATACTAACAATTTAAATATTTCAAAATGTGATAATTTGATAAGATATAAAAAGTTTATATACCTGTATTCCATAACAGTTGGGTTAGCCTCGGCACGACACTTGAATCTCAATTCGGAACTCTCAATTATTCGTCCATTCTTGGACAATCCAGAACTGATTTTTAACGAGACTTTTGGTGCGTAACGTACCTAGAAAATGAATAGAAGAAAATGTTAACTACTTTGAGATACTTTACAACCACAATCGGATCACAGGATGGGCATTGGATAAGTGCGAAAGTAGACAGAAAGAAAGAGAAAAAGAAAAAAAAAAAAGTACATATAATGAGGATGTCAAAAGACTTTGATAATTATTCGTTGGATGTCTTTTAACGATGAGGAAGATCTCTCTTGAAATAGATATAGCAAAGAGACTGGCGCCATCCACTGTCTCTCAACCACGAAATCCATAAATTACATTTACATGCCTTTGATATAACATTCAATGAATATATAAATTATTAATTAATATTAAATATATATTAAATAATATATATGTATATATTTATAATTTTCATGTACTCACTTCAACGCGTAATTTTGCATTTTGCGGTGTTCGATCAGCAGCATTTTGACTTTGACACGTAAATGTTGTATTATCATGCTCTTTACGTGGCATAACTTTTAAAATAGAGCGTACAGTAAACAGTGGACCGTCCTCAAACTTTTCCGTTATCGTTTCAATCCCATTGTGTAGAACATTGCCAAGTCCGTCAATCCACGTGATCTGCGAATACAGAAAATAAAACATATATTTATCAACTTCACATAGTGTATAAGTTTATGTCTCTCTCTCTCTCTCTCTCTCTCTCTATATATAAATATACTTGAGAGATTTTGTGTGAGCTTTTGAACGTACTTTTTGTGTGGGCTTTTATATTATGTACTATTTGGATTTAAGTCAGAATACTTTGGTGGATTGTATCGATATACTTCAACAATTCTATTATCTATTAACATATTTTATATTTTTACAATATTGTCGAAGAATTCACAGTGAATGTACATTGAAGAAAAGTAAATAGCGATAGTTACTGAAATAAAGGGAAAGAAATAATTGGTGTTGCCGGATTAAATCACGGTAGAATATTTAATATGTATATTTATGTTTTGCTTGAGGATGAGGATTATAACTGCTTGGTTATAGCAGTTAATTATATCAATTAATGAAGAATTAATTCACTTTTTGGTAATCTGTAGTTGATAAAATTGTGTGTGTACAAGTTTTAGAATAATGCTGTGGTTGTGATGCGTAATTAGAAAGATATATTTTATTGTTTTATATAAAAAAAAAGTTTTTATTTCTATGCAGGGTAGAATTGGTATATATAAGTTTACAAAATAGGGACGAAGTGGAAGACCCTGACATGATTAGATAAAATTTAGAGAAGTAATAAACTTGTTCAGTCCTTTTCATCAGGTTAGATAATCATTTGAAGCCTTGAAAGTAAAAAAAAAAAACACAATAAATAATTCTATTAAATTTTCGTTTATAAACATTAATATTTTGATTTAAATTGTTTGACTGTTCATTTGGAAATGATTGAAATTCTCTATCACTTCCTTATTTCTCGCAATTATTCTTTGTTCAATTAAAATATATCATAGAGAATATTTCACAATTTTACTATAAGATCAGTTTATTTAATATAACATTTATTGTCTTTTTCAATAAATTCCAGTCATTTTTCACGGAAAAAGAATTAGCGTCAAGATACCGTAACTGTAATCCAACTACAATTCTGTTTAGTACCAAAGTACTTAGATAAACATGAATAGTTACTGTTCACATCTCTCTGCAGTGAAAGATACACATACAACATAAAAAAATAAAAAATATCCCAGGAAAACTTTATCACCGTAAAAACTTTTGCTATAAAAATAAAAAAAAAAAAGGTAAAAAAAAATCCAATTGTTAAAAACTATTTCCTCCTTTCACGTTACAAAACAAATATATATTTCTTCGTAATCTGCATAATAATAATAATAACAATCACATAAAATTGACGAAATTAAATTCAAAATTAATATGAATAAAAGTCTATAAAATTTAATTCAATGGGCATCAATAAAGTTACAATAATTCACGAATTACTCCACTAAAATCTTGTATACAAATACAATATTTTTAAAATGCAATATCCCTGTCCAATGTTTACAATGAATCGTACTAACAGTACACCTACACACATTTATCCAATTTATTTCAACCAATTTAGCCACAAGGAAAATACAGTTGCTGCTTCAATGAGTTAATAAAATATATATGTATGCGTACACAATGAATGAGTCCACGGGCTATTAAGATTTTTATGAATATATGACAATAACATGAACGATCATTTATCGAGGCGTGGGTATTCATGTCGAGAAAATACATACATATATACATACTCATAACGATAAAATACAAAATGGAATACTAAAAAGTAAGTAAAGACGAAAAAAGGAAAAAAAAAAAAAAACATAAAAATGAATAAATATCTCCACGGGGTTTTGCGTTGAAAGACAGGCGATTTGCGAGTGTATCTCATGCGATCTGCATTGCGCACTGTGAGAGAAAGCGCAACATATGTATACGTATTTTATACACATATATACACCACATACTGGCGGGCATTTGTCCTCTACCAGGATGCATCCATTTTCCCTCCGGGGAAATAGTTATTCTCAAATGGCATATTCACCAAGTGTTAGTGTGCGTGCGTATATGACTCACGTATAACTTGACAATGGTATTGCTCGCAACGGCTTCACATTCGTATAATTCCATGATATTGTATATCTGCTATAGTAAACGAATATATACATATATATGAAGTTATGTCTATATCTTTACATTCTACCAAGTAATATTACACATTGTGAAAATGTCGAAAATTTTTATTGCCACATTTTCCTCTATTTATTTTCTTTTAATAATAGTTTATATAAAATGGTTATGAGCTCTTTGCATTTGATTAAATAATATATATTTATTTATTGGTGTGATGGCGGAAGATTGTCAATTAATGTCATTGGAATATAATACTTTGAAATGTAATTGTTATGAGTTTAATTCATACGATTTTGCGGTAGGTCAACAGGTCAACACAATTTTTACGTTATGGCTGTTAAATTTCCAGAGACTAATAAAGAAGTTGGTGTGTGCACGGTCGCTTCCAATTTTAAAAACTTTTATGCTATAGGTGTGTGCGCTTTTCATTTTGTTTCTCTCTGTCTCTTCTGTCTTTCTCTTTCTCTCTTTGTATAATGGATATAGATATATATATATATATATTTACGGTACGGGTGACTTCATCGTAATGAAAATAGTCACAAAGTTTGACAATACTTTGCATTTTGAAAAAAATTTTTACTTTTTAATATATACGTATGGCAATAACATCATGAAAAATTTTATTTTTGTTCGGGATTTTCGTTTTTTTTTTGATTATTGAAGAAATTTTTTATGATAAGTGACTTAACTGCACTTGTTATATTTTTGAATTATATAATTCATGGATTTTATATATTTATAGTATACTTCAAGTCACGTTCAATATTGAAGTCTCAAACTTTTAGCGTTTATTATTATATTTTTGTAATTCGATTGAAATTAACAAAATTATCGAAAAGTACAAATTCAATATAATTCTCCAACTTTTCATTCTTGAATTGGAACAAAAATTAAAATTCATGAATTTTTCAAAAGCAATATGTCATTCTCAGTATATTAAAGATATAATAAATTTAAATAGGACATGTCAATATAATATTTTTATACTTATGTCAGGTAAACTCAGGTCAAATAATATTTTCGAATGATAACTAACCACGAAACTAGTGGTGTATTCAAATCTAAAAGCGATTTTCATTTATAAATTTATACTTCGAAATCGATTTTATTTATTGCATCAGAATCCATCACAATCCCACAAATTATTAGTCAATTAACTTTAAATAAATATAGAATTGCCAATGGCGAATTCACATCAATGTAAACTGACCTAAAAGTATCAACAGTAAATCAAAACCACAGATAGACAGAAATTCATATAATTTTTTATTTGTGTAACATAAAACTTTAAAGCTTCATTATTAAAATATGAAATAATATTTAATTTAATATTAAATATCAATTTTGAAGTTGGTGTAAGTGCAACAGACTATTAAAAGTCTTACACTGAAAATCAAAATATATCATATATAATCAAATGACATTTTATATAAAACCTCGTGTTAACGAATATCAATGACGAAATCAACATCTCAATACTTCTTATTATAACACTCAAACCTTATTGAGATATATTGAATTGAATAAGAATATGCACATGACTATAAAGTGTGTGATCAATTTATTTATTCCATTGCTACATAAATTAAATATTTGTTTTTCATTCGTCTTCGTTTATTCATTGATACAGCAACCTAATGACTCGCTAAATAAATAATTTTCCAAAATACTTAATTATTTAAATAGTCAAGAGTAAAAGGGTGAAAAAACATTTTTTTAAATAAAACAAATAAGGTGTGGAAGCTGAAAAAAAAGTCGTTTATTTCCTGTAAATAAGTCAATTACTCGAAACGTTGTTTGCACAAGCAGAGGGCTACTGCGAAGCGGGAACTATTAAAACTCTGGAGAGCACTGTGAGATTTTGTTCGAGGGGTAAAGTTAAAGTATTTAAATAAAATGCGCGGGATCGCGGTATATTGCCATTGTTGACACAACTCCTCTCGTCAAAACAACTCTCTCATCGTGTTGCTCAATGAAGGAAGCAAAAAAAAAAAAAAAATCAAAGTGAAATAAATAAAAGAAATAACAAACTTATATTTTTCTTTATCCTGTCATTTACCTGATGTTTTTATTGAATATGACATAAATAAATAAAAAAGATAAAAGAAAAAAAAAACGAAATGTACGAGGAAATATTTACGACACCGTTAGCAAAACAGTTGTATTGCTTACGTATCAATAGTTGTTTGAAGAAATAATATAGACGATGGAATAATAGTGCCTCAGGTGCACTGAGATACTATTTTACAATTAAAAACTCCACCGTTTATGATCGATTTTATTTTCACTTCATAATATAACTATATTATACCAATAGAAATATTGAACATTCAATATGTTGGAAAATTGCGTTCAGCTAATATATTCATTTAATTTCGTTTTAATAATTCGTTAGTTGGTTACAATGAAACTAATTGAATGGCAATTAGATAAAGAAAGATAATTATTTGCCAATGTATATAAATATACATAATACAGTTTATCAAATTGTCAATTTATAAATTCAACGAGAACATAAAGCAAATTCGAATTTATTGATCAACAATGATGACATTTGATGCTCAATTTGTAGTGCACAAACAGTTACAATAGTACTGGTAATTTCATATGCAACATCTATTTTTTAAAATGTGGAAATATAAAAAAAAAATAAAAATTAGAACTGGACGTGAATGTACGCGCGTGAAGCATCTCACAAAATTCTTGATTAATTAATGAAGATACGTAACAAAATTAAAACCACGTATTGAAATTAAATCAAAGTGAATATTCCGCAACACTGATAACTGATGAAATGATATGAAAAAAAAAATGTTCAACTTTGTGTTACATAAATTTGTTGAAGAGTAAAATTAAAAAAAAAAAAAAACATCATGACAAATTTTTCATGTAAAGAAGAATTGAGTGAGACAATGAAAATTGACAGGGAGTGTCAATGAACAGTATTGAATTATAGATGGTAATAAATCAACACGAACTTATACAACACTGTTGCAAATATCACATCGGTGGTATTGAATTAATTCAACATTGCAATTGGAAAACTATTAACATTAATTAAGTGTCACATTCAGCGTATTTCATAAGGAAACTATCCATTTTATTGATAAGTTATTGTGTGTGATATAATGAACAAATATAATTCCTCGAATGCTGCTTTCGTGCCAACAACGTTTAATTAACCCTTCGTGGATGGCATCATAACTAATCCCTGCACATCGTTGATCGCGTCGCGGCGCTGCGCCGTCGTATTGAAATTTTTGCGACGTTGCCGAATTCATGCTTGCTATAATCATCTGATACTTTGAGATAAATGACAACATTGCAGTGTGATAGATTTTATACAGTGAATCTCGTCATGTCTACAATAAACCACCACAAAATTGTGATTTGGCAATATTAAAATTTAATTATATTATAATCATATAAATGCCTTTATTATTTTTTTCTTTTTTAATACAGATCGTTGAATATTTATTTTGATTCAATGAATTATCCTGTACTTATTCACGTGTATAAATGAATACTTTTGAGTGTGTGAGTTGTGAAATGATCATGGAATGTAAAAAAAAAAATAAATATAATAGCTGTGTCCATGACTGCCATTATTTCTTTAAACATCAATGAAAAACTAAAATTACTAATTTTTTTCAGAATAATCTATAGGTAAAGTTTGAGTATCAATAAATAGAAAATAATCATCGTACTGTTCCAAAAAAGACGGTTGAATGTATTTATTTGATTTTATTATGAAAGTGCACTCACTCTGCATCAAATTATTTTAGTATTATTTTTTTTATCCTCTATTCTGTTTACAATAATTTTAACCACATTGAAATTTATTGTATAGAAATAATTCAATTGAAATATTATTTAAAGTGTAAAATATATTATTAAACACGCAATGAACCGATTTATATATAATTTATTGATTAAATCTATCACTGAACATTACTACACTTCTGACATGTAGCCTCTCTCAATTTTGCTCTGCCAATCTCCCGACACATCCCAAATTAATAATAAATAATTGACGGTTTGATAAATATGAATTTTTACGATCACCTGTTATTGAAAAGATTTCGTTTAATTATCCCCCTGTTGTATATATAAAAGTATAATTAAATATCGCCCATGATATTATATATATAAATATTGGAAATATATTGTATAGTGGTACCAAGAGAATTCACTTTGAGATTTATTGTTACAGATCTTGGCGAGGGAATTGAATGGGAATGTGGGTGCGGTACAGTTTGAGATGTCTATGGTAGGTGATGGTGACCGACCAAGTGTACGAAATACACTCGTGACTTGAAAGAAAATCAAGAGAGAGATATCAAGTTGAACTTCCTGTTCAAATATACCACGGCAGAGAGTCAGAAGGCAAAGAGTATAGTTATATTGAGGAGGAAAATAGCGGAATCAGATATGAGATGTGTATGAGGGAGGAAAAATATGAACGATGAAATATCCTCGAGGGAAGATGGATATGTGCGATCCTGCACAGAGTATTTGATGGTAGAATTTCTCTTGGATCGAGAACAATGTCATTCTTCAAGCACAGGAAATTGCAAGAGGTGAAAAAACGGATCTTTTTTTCACTCATATATATTTATATATATATATATATATATATATATATATATATATGTATATGATATTGGGGACGATTGGAAATGTTGCAAAATTGAATTAGTAAAAGTATCTAATATACAGTAGAAAAATAAAAAATAAAAAATTTGTAGTTAGAATTAATAATGAAAGTATTCGAAATTATTTTTATTATTTTCAAGGATTGATTTGGTTGAATGTTATTGATTAAGATCGAGTGATAAAAATTGGAATAAAATAGCATTTTGTTGAAGATTAATTATTTTTGTAATATTTTGCTATTTTGTATATTACAAAGATGCAATGTTGGTATGTATATTGAGAAGACTTGAATCATTTTAATATTCGTAATTGTACATTGCAGGAGAAATATGTGAAGAAAAATATATTGAATGGGAATTAATATATGATTATGAGATAGCCGGATTATTTTTATCTTGATAAAACAAAAATCAATAGCTAAAATATTGTAAATTTGCAATCTGATTGATAGCAGCCAATGTGTTCAATCATTATTCCGTCAAATTAGATTTGATAAAAAAAAAATAAAATAAAATAAATATGCATAATATATTTATATACTTTATGGTTAATAATTAGTCTTTTATTGAAGGATTGTGAGCGCCACAATTTATGGTAGATTAATTAAAAATAAATATCAAAATTAAATCCTTCAAAATATTTTCAGATTAAAATGAACTTGGCTGACATTATCGATAGTTGATGAAAATTTTGCAAAGGCAACATCCATTTCTTTTTTTTTTTTCATGGAGATTACTGTTCAATGAGTTTCATCGTCACTAGTTGATGAATTGATAATAAATATTTCAGTATCTACATCAGTGAAATGCTATTTCTCCTTAGATATTTTATTTTCCTTCAGGAAAATTGAGTTTTCACACAATTATTGTATAATTAATACCAAATTTGATATTTGAAACAAGATTAAATGTGCTTCATTGAATATTTATTGTCAACGATTTTCCGCGAATTCAATGAATGGCTGTCAGCACCACAACATTAACAACTTCGATTTGATATAAATTGCCACTGGGTTTAAAATTACACTCATCAAATTGAAATTAATTGCGATCGAGGAATTCTTAATTTGCCAAAATCATTTTACAGCATTCACTTGAAAAATAATACAATTAATAATCTATTTTATCCAACTATATAATAAAATAATCCATTGAAGTTAATGAAGCAATTCACTAAATCATTCAATGTAAAAAATCTTATTAAAAAGAATACAATTAAATTATTTCGTCATTACATTGCTCAAGTAAATTCAATTCAAAATATGCAAAACAATGCAAACTAGCAATTTATAATCATTATTTATTTATGTATAAACAAATATACATACATTCTAATTTTTAGTTTGCCTAATTATTATTTTTTTTTCTTTATCTTTTCCTCTGCTATTTTCATTTTGCTCAATCGGCCTTAGTAATACATGAGCATGCTCATACGATCACAGTCACTCTCTTGGGGCCATTGGTGCTGTCAATTGAAACTTATCGATGCGTCCAAGGGAAAAGGCAACATAGCAATGGGAACGGCAAATAAAAAGAAAGGAACAAAGGAACAGCATATTGCACTGTAAACTTGGCAATTGTGCCTCCAAGTCTTTTCCCAGTTTTATATACTTAGATATATATATACATATATATATATATGTACAACTATATTTACTCTATTTCCCAGTAAGCGGCTTTTGGCCCTTATGTTCGTATTTTGTCTCCGACAGATAAGCCGTCTTTTACTACAACCAGAGAGTGGCTGACCGTGAGAGACAGAGAAGCACTTTTATCTGCGAAAGGATGGCTTTATTATCAGGATAAAATCACTATCTATATATATATATATATATATGTGCGTGTGAGGCTGAGTGCGAAAGGAGATGGAGCATCCAACTTTTCAGATGAAACTCCGTGTGAAATTAAAAGAAAAAAAAATAGAAATGAAGCGAAGAGGGATTTGAAAATATAATAAAAAAAAAAAACATAAGAAAATTATACAGGAAAGAGATAAAAGGAAAGAATGAAAAGAGAGGAAAAAAAAAATAGAAAGAAAATTAGTTAAAAGTAAACGTTTATTAGAATTTAATTGTATTTAAACATGAGTAATGAGGCTTTACGTGAAACAAAAGAGCTGAAGAGTTGGCGCAAACTGTGAAACTTTAATGATACTGAGGTTTTAAATGACAGGGAGGGAGTGAGACAGTTGGGATATATAAGAATAATAGGAGGCGAGGTGCAAGTGTCAGTGAATCTTCACTCTGGTAGCCCTTGTCTCTAAGTCCAAGTATAGCACGCGTCGACTTTAACCCAACAGTAGTATACAGTATAGTATAGCAACTATTGAGATAAAAAGGTGGAGGAGTATGAAAAGAAGGCAAAAGGTTCAAGTGGCTGAGTCGAGGACAGCCTGCCAGCTCACTTGGCTTGTCAAGTGCTTCGCCCTGTGGCGTTTTTTGTCGTCGCGACGCTCTGCAATTTTTAAAGCCTTTTGGCTCATGTGAATTTTCATCGTGCCTTATTTCACTATATATATTTTACTCCTACCTCTTCACTTCTCAATTTTTTCTTTTTTTTTCCCCTCTTCATTCTCTCTTTTCCAAACATATATACATATGTATCATATATACATGTGGCGTTTATACAGCTCTCGATAAAAGCCCGTGATGTCATCCGTTAGCATAACATATATTTGGCTTTTATTTTATGTTCCAACGCCTAATCCATATAGTGCAGAGAATTTAAATAAGATATGAGCAAGTAGTTTAGGTATATACTTACGTCAGCGGCAGGCTTTCCACCGACGCTAATGCACTCCATCGTGAGTTCACGATCCTCAGTTGTAACAAGAAAATCACCCTGGAGGATTTTGGGCTTTTGGGGTGGTACAAGTACACTTAAACGGGCAAACCTCGATCTAAGTCCTGGCTGGCCGTCGTTTGTAGGTGACGCTTGACATTGATACTTTCCATCGTCCTCTAATTCCACTGGATATATGTGCAATGAAAAATCACCTGTAATCAACAGCAATAAAATCATAATTAATGAAAATTATTGCATTCGAACTAGTAATTGGACAAACATATTTGAACATTTATGAAAAATAATATGCAAATATACAAATATAGTACGTAGCTATTAAAAATTATTATCAAGAATTTTATATAACAAAATAAAGATGGAGTAGCAATTGAAGCAATTACATATTAATGCATAGTGACATGTATTATTGTATAGTTGCTGAGTTTTCCATTTAATTTTCACTATTATTCCTATTATATTCCGTATTTATATATTAGTTTCTATCAATATTCCATTACGGTTTTCTGTGACTATTTTATTACAGTGATATTTTTACGGTATAATTTTTAATCTTGCATAAATATACTTTTTCTCATGAGTTTAGTGCATATTTTGACGAATTGAATGTTCAACTTTAGATATATCATTAAAAACATTATAAACGTCACTTTCCGTTGGCCCGGAAGTTCAATCTAAATCCGATATACTCAGCAATCTTCCATTTCCTCCATTCAAAGCAAAAAATGAAGAAAACTTCAGTGCCATCATCACGCGACTAATATTGGATTTTGAAATAACCGACTAAGGGACATCTACTATAAATCAATGAGTGCCCTATTCACCTTCACTACATTCATATCATCTTCAAATGCAATATTTCATCAAATAACTATTACAATATAACTAATTATTTAAATAGTTCCCACAATGAATAAAAATAATTTTTGTCAATTTTAATTGTCAAACTTTTAATGATTTCTTTCACAAAAAAAAAAAATGAAAACGAAAACGAAAGCAGAATTAAACAAATCAAATATTCCACTGCGCAAATGAAACATATATACAATTGAGTAGCGTCTGTATTTGTAATTATAAATCCTCTATTCTTTGCATATGAGAATAGTGAATATATATAGAAATATATCACTGATATTTATTTAGAATTGCTTGACCCGATCTTGATATGTCTGTAATTATAACTGACATGTCTACAGTTTTTATCTTTTTTTCCTTCTATATAAAACCCACCAATTCGGAAAAAACAGAATAATAATAATAGTGATAATTACCAACGTACGTTAGAATAACTTTATGGAGACAGATATAAAAGGAATTAATAACTAACAAAATCGATTCATGCATCAGTGAATAATTAATTGCAAACATATGGATATAGAGTGTGTGTCGAGTTGAAATAATGTAACTCTTCTTCATTATTTACTATTCAAAATCGCAAGTTTGTAATGAATTTCATTTATATGTGTAACATTAATATATCAGCATGCGCAGTATTAAAATGATAGTACATGAATCTTGTACGTTGCTATTGTTATCAACTGCTGGCAATATACATGATAGATAAACGCCATTTTATATACTTAAAAATTTAATATAATCCAACAGCAGCGCTTAAAACTTTAGAATATACATACATATACATCTATCATTAAAGATGACATGAGTGTATTTATTATCCGTGTTCTTATATTATTAATTCAGTCATTTAATTAAAACATTTCGAGTATAAGTCAATTTATGTCATTAAATCTTGAATAAATTTTCCACTTACAACATTCAAGTATCATTCTCTCATCGTATCTTGAACATGATTTTATTTATTATTATCCCTTTCACCTTGCATAATCTCCATATTATAACACGATGAAAATATGAAAAATGGCCAATTTTCCATGCGAACACTTATCATCACCGCCGTCATCTGTTTATATTAATGGCTGTATCGTAAATTATATCGTTCGAAATACAAGTGTTTTATACGCTCTCAGTGAACATGAGAATGATCGTATGGATGCTGATTAATACAATATAATTGCTCTGATAAATTGATGCAACTTAGTTGCTTGAATAAAATATATGAAAAAAAAAAATTATGTCGTGAAAATGTCAAATGGATAATTGTCCGAGTTGTTTGTACTGTATATTAATTTTTAAACTTTTAATGCTATCCATGAACAAAGAAAAATGTGTCATCAGTATAGAAATATAAAATCCCATAAATAACTGTAAATGTGGAAGTGAAAGTTTTTCATCATTCCATTATCTCTCATTTCACATTTAATGTGTAGCATTGAAATTAATTTCGAATCGTTTGAAGAAGATAGAAAAAAAAGGAAATATGAACATTACATAGAGACAATAATTTCCATTTCAAAGCGAAATATCTCCATAATTACTTCGCTATAAATTACACAATTTCAGCTCGAATTGATGGGAAATTTACCATTTATATTTATATATTGATTTGTAATAGTAATCGATTGGTAGAAAGCCAATACTGTCCTGTGCACTTGTGTAGTTGAAATAAAAAATAGCGGTAACAAAATTTCACGCATGGGTTTGGTGCGAATTGTTACACGACAGCATAGGATATACAGCCGGACGATTTTTTCGAATGTTTTGGCAATGATAGCAATAAGTTACGCTGCTATAGCCACAGTATTCGCGCACAATGGCGCCAACTTATGTACATTCACTCTGTTAGTTGCAGATCAATCAGCAAAATTGTATAACTGTAGGAGTAGAGCCAGCATGTTTATTGTTTCACTACGAGTAATGTCGCTGCGTGTATGTGCATAAGTGTGCGTACATGTGTGAACATCTGAAATTGTCTCGCAATAAAATATTAATAAAGTTTTTTTTTTTTTTTTCACTTTTCATCACGTAGTGATCAGATAGTATTGGTTTTATTGGATTGTTTTTTAACATAAAAATACAAGACATACAATTGTGTATTTCTTCATTAGTAAATGGATAAACGAATGAAAAAAAAAATTAATATTAATATTCACTGGAACGTCAGTTTCGATAGTATGGAAAAAAATTTAATGTGAAGTATCTTGAAAATGGTTGGACCAAAATAATAAACATTTTTATAGGCAGTTAATTTTTATTTAGCTAATGAAAAATTGTTATACCAAATTTTTTTCGATTTTCGCTTTGGCATAAAATAACAATATGGATTTTTAAAAGAAATACATACAGTATACAGAGACAAAAACAAATATAAGCTTATTGCAATAAAATGTTTAATCTTCAAGAGTGTATGTATATAATGAGCCATTGTATATAATTTTTTTCATTATTCAAATTATTCAAATATAAAAATTATGAAAAATTACTCAAATGATTGACATGATCAATAAAACAACTGCAGTGAAAAGTACTGGGCGAGTCCATTTGCCAAAAATTTTTCCATATGTAATTGATTCACTTATATTAATCTCATTTGGATTTAAAGTAACGATTGCACCGTCGCAATGTTTTCAATATATTCATGGTAAGGATATAAATTTACTTAACAGTATATACACACATACGTGCATGCACGTGACGTTGATATTTATTTTATTTTTTTATCCTGCTGAGTTGTATTTGAAGGCGTTTCGTTCAACTCGTCGCGACTTTTGGAATTTACGGAACGTCGATGTGAATAAAAATACGCTAATAAAAAAAACATATATGTATGTATATATGGGTGTGTGTGTGTGTATATGTGTGTGTGTGTATACACATTGAATAGGACAAGTGAGTGAGTGAGGCTAAATGGCGGGACAATCTGAATGTGATGCCGAAAATAACTGTTTCGAATTCGCCTGGTATGCGGTATACATTTGGAATTCTTTAACCGTCTTTTATCGAAAAAAAAAAAGAAAGAAAACGTAAAAATTTTATATATCGAATTTTTTTATATTTTGCGCAATGTTATACTTATATACGGAGAAACGCGTAGAAAAACATTGCTATTGTGTTATTGCATTTTCTTATGAGAAAAACTATGAAAATAAAAACGAAAATAAAATAGAAATAACCTGTGAATATAATTGTGTGGGTAGGTGTATGCGTGCACCTACGCTAATAACAATAGTATACTAAGCAGGTCAACTGCACGCGCCTCATGTATGTGTCTCTATTTTTATATTTTTCTTTTATTTTTATTAAACATTTTTGGCTTTAACGAGTCATATTTTTATACTTTTGATATAACTATTTCGATTTTTATTGCTATGGCAAAATCTCTAAATTCACGATTTTATTGTGATTTATATTTTTGTTTCTTTTACAATTCTATTAGTATATATTTTATTATTTTTTTTTTTTTATTATGACTGTGGATGGAATTGAAAGAGTAGTGCAATAAAATTGTGAATTTCCGGATAACGTATGAAAAATATGGTGAGCTACATACGAACGGCAAAATGCCTACCATCAATCGTTGCACGGATAAAATTTAACATAAAAGCTTAATATATCTAAATAATAGTGGCACCAATGAAAAATCGTTGTTAAATTCGCTATGAGCATTGCAAAAGTATTGCAACTGTATAGATTGAGATTCAATATCGAAAAATTGTATTGAACGTTACAATATAAAATGTACATGAATTTCTGTCATCGCTGTATGCTATTATATAAAGCGTACAATAACTCATGTAATTTTCATCGAAATATCCGATCTATGTGAAAGTGCCGATGATGAAAAAATATCCAAACCTCAAAAATTTTCTATAAACAATGGAAAACATTTTATTTCTATTTATTGTATTTTTTAATATTAAATTCCATCGATACATTTTATTAGAAAATGAAAAAAATGTCAATAGAAATCACTGTAGTCCTCGTATTTATGCAGTATACTCGCAATCAATACCAGAATCTAAATTCATCAGTTTAAGTACATAATTATGTAAAGTACAAATGCAATATTCGCGTAGCCCTTTCAAACATTTCATATAACAATAAACAATTGCAACGACATAATTCGAAATAACAGTTTTAACGTATTTCTTCTTCTTCTAATTCAACATAAATTATCATCAACTCCATGATTGCTCCACTTCAATTATTCTACTCATGTATCGCTGTCCAATAATTCTTCCGAAATTTCCAATAGATTTTTCATCACTTATGTCATAAAAATCTCCACAAAAACATCAATCCAATACCAACATTGAAATTAAGTAGTTTCATTCCCGCACGCGACGACAAACAAAAATGATAAATTGCACAAACTCTATTGTCACAATTATTATCGCACTGCATTTATACTGCCATACATATCAACATATATATGTGAAGCATTACACACTACAAATTGTATACATATACTAAAGCTGTAACAATGATTTTAACTACGGTCGCGCTCATTGTCGCCATTCTACATATACCTATATCACATGCCATCACGTTTGCTCAACTGGACTTCCGAAAATGACGTCACTCACGTAATTACCATCAAGTTTGAATTAGTTCTCAAACATTTGGTGCACGCTCTCTGTGAAATAGCACTGGATGCTACACACAAATCGATACATGGCGTCGTGCTACTACGATACAGGTAAATCCAATAGAATTAGACAAAAGAGACAGGCATACATAAAGAGAGAAACAGGATGAGAATGAGATAGAGGCAGTGGAGAGAAGTGAAGTATAGTGAAAAGTATAAAATATCGCAATGATTCACCAAACAATAATCACCCTATTCTATAATTACATTTATTATTCAATTAAAAAATATACCTTATACAACGTTATATTTATACAATAAATAAAGACGCATAAATGTATAACAATGACAACAAAATCTATATGAATATGCAATATATTCCTCTCAAGGACACAGTGTGTGTGTGTGTATATATATATATATATATATAAAGTAACCGTTAACAAGACAAGATATGCTGGTCACGTGTATCACATAAATAATGACTTTACGTGTTTTGCCACAATCATTAAATTTATAGAGTCGATTAATGTCAAATTCAAATAGCCATGGCAATATGCTGGAAGCTTTCGCTAATGGTATTATACATACATACATACATATATATATATATATATATATATATATATATATAAGAGAAAGATGAAAATAGCAAGTGAATGTGCACACTGATGGTGGTAGAGTGAAATTGTGAGACGGAGTGGTGAAGTGCCCGCATTGACCATTACTATATATACACCATCGACTCAACTACAGTGCCTAACGTTGCTAATTTCCCGCCATCGAGTTATGAACGTTATTGCATATAGCGGACGTGTGTATCGTGAATGGTGGAACACGGTTGAACTAAACGGCCAGAAGAGCAAGAGCGTTCAAATTGTATCCAAACTACAGTCGCGCCTGTACAACTAATGTGCTATCGACATCCGATGAATTTACACTATCACTATAGACGCCCACTCTCAATCGACCACACACACACACACTGTCGCTCTCTCCGGCTCTCTTTATCTATGTTTCACTCCGTCAGCCGATATAACATGTCCCTCGTGTGCTCATGAAACCATTTTGATTATTTATTCGTCGCGTTAAATATGCAGCTACCCTTTTTGAAGTCATGCCATGTTATATATTGGTATCAACACACGCTGTGATATACATATCATACCAAGCTTGATATATATATTCAATGTACAATAGTATATATATATATATATATATGCGTGTGTATATGGTGTACTAGAATTGCCAGTTTTCATTAATGGTAGAGAGCTCGGCTTATTTTGAATCGAAAAATCCGTATTCACATGATTATTCATGATATCTGATATGAATGAACGATGATTTATTAACACACTGAATTTTCGACAGTTTTTCCATTTAAATTTTCATTGGCAACAAGTTCTACTGAATTATTAGCGCTGTCTACCATTAGTTTTGCTGTAACACTGGCGCACGATAGGATTTTTTTTATCGAATTCATGAAATTATATGTTGAAGTGGAAAGAAAAGAATTAAATTTATATTGTAATGGAGAACAAATTGGATAAGGATTTTTTTGGTTATATCGTAATTTTGATAGATGTTGTATATATATATGGAGTAATTTCATATTGACTTTAATTTTTAAATGTTTATAAATATATATAGTGGATATGGGGTTTTACTAGATTTTTTATTTTCGAATTTTTGATAAAGTTGTTGTGGGAGTAGTCATTTATTTTTTCATATTTTCAGGTAAAGATATCATCGGTGTTATACAATGTCTAAAATATCTTCTAGAGTCATTGTAAAATTGACAGAAAAAAAAGAACTATTGTATTTTATATTTGGCCCTACAGAATTCATATTTTAATTTGTCAAAGAATTAAAAAAACAAATGGTTTGATTGAAATAGCGATGTTACGAAGTGATTGATGGATAAAAGAGTAAAATTATCTTCCAGATTTCTCTCCTTATTCACAATTATAATTATTGATTAACAAAAAATATTGTGTAACAAAGACGTTTTCAACGTGAGAAAGTATTTATCAATTCATAATAATGATTTACTATAAGATATATTTGTAATTTTATTGAAAAATGAGTAAAATTGACGCGGATAGGTTTTATTAAGACACTGAAAAACCCTCCGGGCGATAAACTTTATATATGTCGCAATGAAATAACGAAATGTAGAATTTGATCAACTCCCTAGTTAATAGACTTTAATTTATGTTGAAACAATTATTCTTTAGAGTTATTTCCGTAAGATAATAAGTGATTTGCTCGAATCCCCAAACTGTTTCCGTGAAATATGGAATAATATTGATTTGATAGTGAAAGTATTCATTTAATAAACAATATTAATTGTACACTATGTAATACAACAATACTCATTGAAATACAAATTATTTATTCGAAAGTAGTTGATAAAAGAAATAATTAAACTGATATTTTTACAAACATAAAGAATATTTTCAGTGAAATTTCAAAAATTTTTCATGAGTATAATTAATAAATAATGGTGTTTATTCATTTTTATCACAAACACGTTGTAGATTTTTTTTAGGCAAATAACACTACACAGTTATTATTTTAACATTTTTCTTAATTTAGTAAATTAACTAGGGAATTGATCAAATTCTAGATTTCATTATTACACTGCGACATATATAAATCATTCAAACTAAATCGATTGCAATATTTTTTCACAGAAAATATATATATTTAATGCACAAACAACTTTCAAACTTGTATTGTATTCCATCAAGTATTGCATTCGTTTGAATATTGAGAATAAATTCTTAAATACCCATTGAACGTATTGCTGTCATATGAATGAATCGAAGAATTGTCTAAGTGAATTCTAATATGCAATGGTTTACTATCAATCCTGTTACATTATTCGTGAATGGCCAAACAGTCACGATTATAGTACCAATACAATATATTTCGGTTTTCGATTGCCAACTCTTTTTCATTTGTCGAACTGGTTCATTTCACTCGCTTCGTACGTTTATTTTTCTTTGTCAAATATTAGTTTGAAATGAAAAACAAGATTCGACCTACACTGCTAACATTCAATACCAGCCAACTTTATCAAATATTTATAATTACGGATTTTTTAATCAAAACAAAATAAAAATCAACACTTTACAATACTCCCCATCTGTCAGTGAATATATGTCAACATAAATTACATAATTTTAGATAATAGTTGGCCTGACATACATAAAAATTAAACAATTGGTGTATACAATAAATAAAAATAACTTTCATATATCTGATTGGTATCCGTGAACTTTCAATTTGATCCATAGCAACATGTACAAATTTCTTGAATAACTTCAATAATTTAACAACATTATCATAAATACTAAACAAAAATATACCTATACATAAAATTTGTCATCTCTTACATTTGGGAATAAATTGAGCGAATATTAAAAGTCCAATTAAATTTAATTTCATCTCAACTCTTCTGTCACTCTTTTATTTGATAGTCTTTCATGTTTTCCAGTAAATAAAATTATACATACCCAAATATATATATATATATATATATATATGTATGTATGTATATGGCTGGGTGTTAATATATATACCCGATGAAACGTTCATTAAAACGAAGCGTTATAAGTTGAACTCCACTGCCATTGAGTGATACGATGAAATGAATAAAAGAGAAATCGGTAAATTTTCACTTTGTTCAATCAATTGATGATAAAACCAAAAGGAAAAATTATACACGTATAATCGATATAACGACAGTATCACAGCTTCAATTATAACTACCGCACACAATATCATCAATTACAATAAAATACATGAATTAATATCAAATAATTGACATGGACATATGGAAGTTATACCTCATTTTATACAGTACCTACAACTACCATGAACATTATCTATATACTCGTATAATATGTCTAAACTTTGTAAATTATTGGCGGCAACAATAGCACTACACTGGCCTAATATTCCGTGTGATTATGATTACACCACTGTATCGAATATATGTGACAAATCTAGATAACCATGATTCAATATGCAATGGAGAAGTGTTTCAAAGTTGGCACGCTCTTCCTCATGAATTAAACATATACAATATATTCATATACAACAACTATATACCTAAATATATACAAAAAAATGTCGCGTGGGGGTCAAACATCAACTCTGTTGGCAGTATACATATGGTGTGTATTTAGCTTTATATATTACGTCTGTCAGTTTATTAAAACAATTCTATGCTGAAAATCTATTTTATTAAACGGCGGTTCGTTATACATTAAACAAATATTCAACTGGAATCATTCATGGAATGTACATTCAGATATGAATTTATATATATGTATATATGAGTGTTGGTTAGTATATATTTTCCGCAAATAATAGTTGGCAGTTATACATATACTTAAGTGTTTGTATATGTAGGTCAACATCAATAGCGAATGACGATTTGGGAAATAAGCCAGGATGTATCATCAATAACTATGAAGCACTTCTCTCTTATTCAGTGAAATAATGTTCGAATGGAATTGAATGAGAGAAAGCGAAACTAAAAAGAAAAACAAAAAGTACAATAAAAAAATGTTTTTATTTTTACGCGCTTCAATATTTTATTTTATATACGTGAATATTTTTGTACATGAACAGTCTCTTGCATTTTATGTCATACTGATCTCAATATCGATACAGGGAAAAAATTGTGTTCAAATTTATGAAGGTAGAATAGGAAAAGTAAGAGCGGGAAAATGAATGAATATAAATACAAATGGAATTTACATCAATTTTATTTGTTGTGTACTGGGTTAAATAATTTGATTTTGTAAACAGCTAAATTTTCTCATTATTTTTTAAAATAGTTACCTAATAATGATGATGATAAAGTGGTATCAAAGAGAAAGAGAATATTGTAAAGTGATAATGAATATGCAGTTTGAGAATATACAATTGCATTTATTTTTTTTTCTTTATTGTTTTAGAATGATAAATAAATCAAAAATAATGGAATAAATAGATTTGGATGAGTATACATTACCTTAATGTAGTGGCATTTTTATTGACAAAAGAATAATCATTGTTCGTATTTATTTGAGACAGATGAAAATAATCTGGAGAATGAAAATAATATGCGAATGAATAGAATGAACAAATGTAAATTGATATTGACATTTGATGAATTATCACTCTTAGCTGTTATGAAAATTAAAAATTTTCGTTGAAGATTTTGAGTAAATATAAAATAGAAAGATAATAAATGCAATAACAATTGAAAAATTGTGATAACGAAAACATTCATGAGTTTGATACAATATATCTCAATTTTGGAACAATCATATTTACGAAAAATAGCGATTTGAAAGTACAATTGTTAATTTACAATTATTTATTACTAAATGATGATTTTTATGTCGTGAAATATTTTTGAATGCTTGATGTTTTATTTACATCTAACTCTACAATTGCACTTTGCACAGGTAAAGTCAAGTTTTCTTGAATTATTGAAAAATAAATTTACATTCCGCACATTTTTATACTGTAAATTTACGCATTATACTCACTGAAATAGTTTTGAAATTTTGTAGGATGTAAATAACTTCACAAGATGGAAATAATTGTGCAAAGTTCATTTTGTTTCAAACACTCAGTCAAAGCTAAATTTTTGTTGAAATACTCATAAGATCCATTCGATTTAACTCCGAAACACCTTCCAACATTCGTTGCCACACAAAGAAACTTGTTTCATTGAAACAAACAACTACGAAGAATACTAAAAATTGATTATTTAATAATAATCTATTTTTTTTTGCAATTACCCTCATATATATTCTAAACTATCTAAAATACCAATTTAAAGTGTAAACATTCAACTTTTAATTTAACCAATAAATATTTTTCTTTATCAGAAGAAAAGTTCGAGAGAGTATTCCAAAAAAATTTATTCTGCTCGTTAATCAAAAAATATTCGTATTACTTCAAAACTTTCCATATCAAAATAATATAAAGATATAATGAATAAAACATTAAAATATCATTCTATCCCCAAAGTTCACATTAATTCAACAGTTATTTATTGAAACTAAAAGTTGAGCAATATTCAATCTGGAAATAAAATATTTGTCTACGAATGTGCTTACCTTCTTCATCACTTCCAATCATGGCATAACGCTCATATCCAGTGAGATTTCGGACAGCCCCAAGACCAAAATCATCTTTGGTCCATTGAATAGGTCCCCGTTGATCAAGAACTCGACACGGTAATGTCACACGACTACCAATAACAGCTGTTTGATCTTGCGGTTCAATTGCAAATCGTTGATATACTATTTCTGTTAATGCCGGCCTCAATGTCGATATTCCACTCGATGAATTTGTTGCAATAACACCCTTGTGAATTGTTAGCCAACAACACATAATTATAAATAATCTCGTACATGTAGTTCTTGTCCATCGTCGGGCCTTTTGTGTTCTGTAACCATAACAATGAAAAAAAAAAAAAACATAAGAATGTATCTACATAATTGAAAAGTTACATAAATTTAAACATTCTATCATCTCCTTTTTTCATATCTATATTCAAATCTTCAATGTTTTATCTGCGACATATAAATAGAAAATCGTCTGCACTCATTTTCATCACTTCAACTTATTATATAAGCGTTTTAGAACATAAATTGTATCATACAAAAGATAATTAAAATTGCGTGACGCCTCATCTTGACGACAGCTTTTCACTTCAATCTATTTTATTTCTGTATCCACGTTCGATTTTAACAGTAAATTAATTTTATCAACCAAATATCAGATAACTCAGTGGATAAAAATGTATTGTACTTGGATTAACAATATTTATTTTCTTTGAGGTGCAAATGAGTTTTTATTTGTTCTCAAAGTAGATCACTCGAATAAAAAAATACACCAACGATGACTTTGTGTTATGTTATGTTCAATGAAAATAATTCAAGTATCAAGTATAGAGTGTCTTTCAACATCATTCCATTTCTATTGGCTCTCAGTTTCAAAATGTTCCTACTCGAGTGATACGAGTTTGTATCTAAGCGTGCATATATACCAGGATGTCATCTCATATTACGGCAATATGACATACCACACTCAGTTATGTCTTACAAGCTCAATAGAATAATCGCTTTGCACAACCAATTTATACTTGTGTTATATATATATATATATGTATATATATATAACGACGATGGACTCGATAATAATGCTATGAAAGAGAGCTAAAGTTTCGAGATAACAGTGAGTTATTATTGTCCACTGTAGCACAATGGCAATTGCATTTAAACGCAATTTTTCTTTTTTATTCATCTAAAGAAAAAAAGAAGAAAAGAATTAAAAAAAAAAGGAAGATTGATTGTTCTCATCCGACGAACAAAAGCTTGTACAAGTGCGTGACAGAATAGAAACAATGATGCTTCTCTCTATATATATATACATATATACATATATACAACAATGTGTCGTAAAAGTTCTGAGATTTGGCAACGTAGAACAATGTGGAAGCTTTTGAAAAATACGGAAGAAAAACGAGAAGTGAAAATAAAATAAATAATAAATAAATTCAAGATGGAAAAAAACAAATAAAAAGAATTAAATAAAAACAAAAAAAGGAACAACAACAACAGCAACAAAAAGAAGGCGAGGGAGAGAAAGGTAAATCCTGCGTTGGAAACAGAAAGATTTTGCCAAGAGATAATACTTCATAGAATTGTATGTCATAAGAGTGAAAGAAAATTCAGAATTTAAAGATGGGTGGCCAATGAAAAGAATGAGAGATGAAACTTTGTTCATAAAGATATAAAGAAAGAAAATGAAAGTGCACAAGAGAGTAAGAGCAATAGGACACTTGATGAAGAGAAGCGGTAATGCGGAACGTTTAATCCAATAGATGTCGTGACGTTCATTATTCACGAGAGTTTCGTTAGTATTGCCACTTGAATTTTCTTCTGCGAGCTGTAAATCCCAAACGTTCATGGGCAAACTTTTCCTCCGTGGTCGTTAATAATTTCAAACTTGAGGAGATACATGGAAATAAAGCTCGATAGAGACAGCGTGAAAGTGTGTGTGCGTGTGTGTGTGTGTGTGTGTGTGAACGAACGAAAGAAGAAATGAAGAAATGAGATGTTGAAATTAACCGAAACGACTATTCATTATGCGATTGTATTTAATTAAAGGGCTATTAATTGCCTCAACGAATTGTCAACTTAATATGTTGACAGGATTTTAAAAAGAATCGTACAACGTCTCATTTAACATTTGTTTCATTGTGAATCAATTGATTAGATATATACATATATATAAATAGAGAGGAGACTGGCACAAAGTGAAACTACCAAATGAAATTTTTCACTGAAAAAAAAAAAAAAAAAAAAACAAAAAACTCACAAACAAAAAAAAGTAAAAAATAAAATTCGTTTGAAGATTGGAGTAACGTGGAGCAAATGAAAAATAATAGAACTCATAGAGCACTTTAATTATTTCCATACCAAGAATCAGACAATTTAAATCAAAATATTAATTTTTATAAACGCGAATTTGAATAAAAAATAAATTGCATTCGCCCGAACATTGAATAGAATTATTAATTTTTTATTTTTCGATCTGTAATTTAGCATGTTGATTAAATAACTGATTAAATAATTGAAATAATGAAAAGTATTGAGTAAGTCTGGTACTTGTCAAAAATTTTATTATTCTCTCTGTGGATTGGACTTTGTCTCTATTTTGTCAATCACTTCCAGTAACTTCGTTCTGGTCTACTACTACACACACACACACACACACACACACCCATATATATATGGTTGATATATGTATTATTGCAAGTTGCATTAATCGATACGAGTTTGAAGTTGATATTACCATTTGACAGGTCTAACCGAGGGTGTATATATATATTTTTTTTTATATTCCATCGTGTAGTGATAACAAAAGTATTAGAAGTTTTTAAAGTTGAAAAGTTCATATTGCAATATATTTTTATGATCATGAATACATAAAAAAGTGATAAAATAAAGTATTGATAATGGCTGATAAACCACAAATATTAATATATAAATAAAAATCGAATTGTTATAAATATGAAAAAAAAAAAAAGTTAAAATTTATATAACTCGATGAAATATATTTTTCATTTGATTGTTTTGACATATTAATATGTATTACTTTGGTATTACTATTCCAAAGTAATTTATGATAATGGAATTATGACGGAGATGATGAAAACAAAATTTACCAAGTGTAACGGAACTTTGCTCGGTGAATTTCAAACAGTAAATGTATTCGAATGTAAAAATTGCGGAAAGTAATGGAGAAAAAGAAAGAAAAAAAATAATAGGACAAAAATAATTGCGGCAACAATAATAATAATAATGAGATAAAAAAGAAAATAGACTGTAGTATATATACGTGGAGTGCCTGAACAAAGGTATTTTTTTTTTTCACGAATGGTTTTCGCGTGTGATATACAGCGATGTCGGGTTAAAAACTCGGTCATGGGACTGATGAATCGTTAGCGTGTAAGTGGCATAGACAGAGTTTATTTCACTTTTTATGTACATACACATACACTTATTTATTTAAGCTTAATTACAGTTTGGCAGTGTCTGTAATCAAGAATGAATAGAAAGCTATATATTCTTCTTATAAATTCGATAAGCATTTATTTCATGATAATTCAAGTCAGTAATATTTAAGGCAACTGCCTTAAAGTTGTGATATTCGCACCTTAAAATTCACATTCATCTGCACCAACGAAAAAAAAAATATAATGTTCGATTTAGTGGAATTAACTTTGATAGTGAATAAATAAGAAAAAAAAAGACAGTGATTTAATTAAAATTTTCCCATATAAAATTGAAAATTTTATTGCAAATCATTGAATTTTTACGCTGAATATTGTAAAATTTATATAACCAACTATAAATTTATACAGTGTACATAGAATCAATGGTTTTCCATCTGAAAAATTCACCAAGAGTGAATGTAAAAATGATATTGAAATAATAAAATTTTTACATCCTTTACAATAATAATTTTACGAAATTACTGTCATTTGTAATTTGCGATATATAAGAAATAATTGCACAAAATCAAATGATTTATTTATTTTTGTGCATGAAAAAAAAGTATTTATTATTATATTCAAGTATCATTTCCAATTTTAAAAGTAAGTTTACTTTTTGCCAGATACATGTCCACTACACCTATACTAAAAACATTTACTTATTCCATATTACTTCAGCATATATTTACATATATCTATATATTCAAATTTTATAACGTTTTGCCAGTTGGTAATCAAGAGAGAATACTTTCCACATGGAATATATCCTCTTATAAATTCGAATAACCATTTCTTGCCAATTAATGTCACTAAAATTTAATAACGTAGCTCACAACATAATATTCATACTTAAAAACTCAGTCTCCATTTACAGAAATAACAAATAATACACGCAAATTAAAACCTGTATATTCAGATGGATACAGACAAATATAACTGGCGAAACGTTAACGCATGTACACAAGTATTATATAATTTTTTATTGCATTAATATTTCGCCAGTCACCCAATACTTGAACAATTATACTATACTATCTATATCTCGATTGGTCCCTCAATATAATATCGATTGTAATTCCAACACAAAATCTAACAACGTCGAAACAACAAAAAAAAATAAATCCAAATTTCCATTGCCAACATCACTCCAATTTTTCCAATTACATCAACATGAAAAAGAATATTAATTGGTACCCATATCAAATATCAAAAAATTCTATATATTTTTCAGTCACACGATAAAAATACCTCAAATCCTATAATGCCTCCAATAAAATATATCTTTGCAGTTAATTGCAATAACTAGATATGTCAGTAATGATTAGTAATAACTAATCACATATTGTGTAATAACTCATTAAATAATTTATCAATCTTATGTAACTTCATCTGTAAATCATTCGATTATTTGATAATATGTATATAGGAAAAGTTGTGGTTAGATCGAATACGTTTTCATGGTGTATAAATCACCCTTGCTTTTACATACAAATATATATGAATATAATAGAGATGATTTCACAGTGAAGTACTGCAAGCGTATATATGGATGCAAGAGAAAATTTGATTCGTTGGAGCGTGTGTATAGCTGGGAAAGTCGATCAAACGCGCCAAATATAAGATACCTATATGCGAATATTTATATATATATATATATATGCTAAAACCGACGAATTTCTTCTCTTCTGACATATACAGCATTGATCGAAATTCCAATTTTCTCCGTCGATGCATACGAGCACTTTAGACCGTTTTCCTTGAAAGTAACGATCTACTGTATATGAAATGTATACCCACATCACGTTCTAGAATGAGTCGAGTTATCGTTTGACTGTGTCAGAGGCTGAAATAGAAATGAGAATGTGTAGAAACAACGAATGAAACAATTGAGAACATATGTATACGTGTGTTATATCACGACACGTGAAATTTCATCAAATTCTTAGTTAATTCACTGAATTATGGAAAATGTTAAAATAATAACTGTGTAGTGTTATTTGCCTAAAAAAAAAATATGTGATTCTATCAAATTTTTCGACTGTGTTAGTCAAAAGATGAAATGAATAAATGAATACTCATACTGCTCTATATTATGTTACGAATCAACAATATGGTTTAATAAAAATCAATGAACACTATTATTTATAAAATAATACTCACTAAAAATGTTTTAAAATTCACTGAAAATATTCTAATTGTTTCTAAAAATATCAGTTTAATTATTTCTTTTATCAATTACTTTTGAATAAATAATCTGTGTTTCAATAATTATTATTGTATTACCTAGTGTACAATTTATATGGTTTATTAAATAAATACTTTCATTATCTAATCAATATTATTTCATATGCCACTGAAACAGTTTAGTGATATGATAAAATCACTTATTTCTTTTGGGAAATAACCCTAGAGAATTATTGTCTCAACATCTCCGTAATTTACTCAATTAAAAAGGGATTTGATCAAATTCCGCATAAATGTTTATCTTTGTATGGTTTCGATTAATATCTATCTCGATAAATGTTTTATACATAGGTATACGTGAAGATAATGGTTGCAAAGTTTATAAACAAAAATATATTTTGACTTGCAACAATTTTTGTCAAAAAAAAAACATCACTTGCAAAAAAATGACTGTGAATGTAATAAATGAAGTGATATACCAGCGAAGTAGAGTAACAAAGTAGGTACAAAATTACTTTGCAATGTGTAGAATTGTTTATTTACATATTTTGTATGAGAGCTTGATAACAATGCAGTATTCACTTTGTAAAAATGAATTGATTATCATATTCTGTTAACTGTGGAAAATATTGACACTATTATCGATAATATTCCTCACTTATGATAACTTTATAGTAACTTTTAGGAAAAATTTCTCACTCTACTATATATTGCATTATAATAAATAATATATGTAGTATATTTTTCGCAAAATGAAATTGTGTTCATGTTGTCCTAGTACATTTAAATACAATTAGGGTGCACGATGAATAATATGAGTTGCTAGAGTATTCATGGGGATTGTGACTAAATATTGTCGGACCATTAGAACTTTCTCACTGCATATATTGTACATATATCGTTAGTGATAAATAATCGCCTCGTGTAATTTTCGCAAACTGCATATATGCGCTTAAATATTGTTATTCAATATACACACATACACACATATATATATATACACATTGATGTTGGCTATTTCATCTCGCCAATGTGCCGTGTATATGCTTGTATACCATCATACACAAGCATGCTATGTAGTTTACGTTCACTTCACGATTTTAAGTTTACGTTCCATCACAACTTTTATTGACTTGTATGCGACATCAACGAGACGTACATGACACCCAACATCATGGTATTGTAAAGGAAAATGACATTGAAATCAGTTTTCTATTCTGTAATACATATTGATGTATATACGGTACACAACAATAATTTGTAATTTAATTTGGCGATAATTTTTCGCGGTTTTCTGTTAATTGAAGTTCAGGTAGTTATACAATTGAGCATAATGCCATTGGTGATGTTGATTATGTGAAATGCATGTGAACGTTCAATAATTATTTGTTGGTAGTAGTTATTCCAAATTAATTATTATGTTTTTGTATTTTCCAATAGAAAGATGATAGTCGAATTTTTTTTTTCTTTGTTTAACATTGTCATTCGATATTTTCATTCTGATGTATGCTTTAGGAAAAATGAAAATCAGATACGATTCAGGGCTTCGGGTGTGGTATCAACCAGTACGATAATGATTATCGCAACTGAATTGATGTGATGCAAACTATTAATTTGGTCCAATATCGCCACACTCTAATGATATGATAGTGTAAATTACATGGACTAGAATTAGACTGGTCAGGATCGTAATCATGATTATTAAGTAAGGATTGTCGGGAATAATACTGACTGGGATAATAACTAATTATGTCAAGTTGAAATTGCCTGAAATAGTTCTCAGTATAATATTACGGATAATTTTTATTATGGATGTAAACAAATATTGTTATGTAAATGATGAAAAATTCCATGTTTTTTTTGTACACAACGTTACCAGGGATCTAACTAAATTCTATTTGATGTAGTAATTTTAAGTTTTTTTTTTCAACTTTCTCAGTCTTCCTCGCAGGGTAATGTCAATATTCTCATTATAATAAAATATATTTCAAGCAAGTTTAGTAAATATAGTAAGAAAATAAGTATGTTCAATTCAATAAAATGAATCTGGATTAGTTCCGAAATTACAAACGAAAATAATTTATCGATATTTTCAATTATACACATTGGAAAAACTTTTTTAATTATAAATAAATGAATTACTACAGTGATATGAAAATTTTTCTGTAATTTTCTAAATGAAACATCTCAAAAAAAAAAAAATTCATTAATTCGTAATAAAATTGTCCATTCTAAAAATCTCTGTAAAATTATTATTATTTCTGATTAGTAACATTTCGAATTTTACGTGTTAATTTTATACAATCGTACAATCCATTTCACTTCATATATCTGTAATTGCTGATTATACATCGGTTGTAATAGCTACTCAAGTACAGCTGCCAAAATTATACAGTTGAGCTCCAAGGCAATCAGCCAAACCATAATATAGCTACTGCAATTTTTTGCATTACCGCCAATACTTTTTTCTTTTTTCTCGTCAAAATAAATAACAATTGTACATATTTTGACACATCAATAAATATACAATTTAATAATATACATGCGATGAATCTTTGACGTTCCATCATCAATGAATAATTGTGAAGGTGTATTGACGAATTCATGCGCAATAGATGCCAAGCAGAGTAACAATACATTTATTATATTGAACACGAGTAATGGTAATAAAATAATAATAAGGGCTCACACACGCCATTCGTTTACAGTAATAAACTATATGTATACTAAACAAATATTCGACAAATGGGGTTATACCTGTGTGGCGAGTTATTTATCATCAAGCGCGCGGCACCTGGCCAGTAACATCGTATAACTGGCGACCAAGCGCAGAGAGACCACGCAAAATGGATCGATATAGCAGCGGGTCACGACAATGGCCACAGGTGTCTCGACAGCAATGAATTATTTCTCGCGACGGCGAACCGGTGACACCCCCGCACACTCCCTATACTGCCAACCGCTCATAGAATATTCGTCTTCGTTCACTTTTCTCTCTGTATTATAAGTTTAATTCCATAGCTTTTTATTTATTACCAAATGGCTGTACTCGCATTCGCACAGAAATATATATTTATATACGCTTTTGTCTGTCACTTTTGTTTTTTTTTCCCTCACATCTTTGTATTCGAAATAATATTTCATAATATATATGCAAACTCCATGTCATTTCATTATGAATATTTGAGTTATACGTACAGTGAAATGTACACGTTGGCTGTTGACTTGTAACGTCACAGGGACAAATATTACGACTGATTCACTACACCAGCGGGTGGCAATAAATATGAATTAATTTTGGCACAGTCAAATAAATGATGTAGATTATTATTAATTTACACTGTAAAAAAAAAAAAACAAAGTGCAAACATATGTGCATACACACAATGACAATGTAAAAATAATATAAATGATAGTTTTGCTGGTGAATTTATGCATTATTCACACGAATTTTTACAATACTTATTGCTGTCATATATATAATAACTCATGTCTAAAATACATATATGTCGTTATCTATGTTTTTTTTTTTAGTTATGTCTGTTAACATATTTTATGTGAATATATGTGCATGTCTATATACCTCATGTAAATAATGACGATGAGTTTTATTTTGTGACAGTGAAATGTCGAAAATTACTCGAATTTCCACCCACACACACACACAAACACATCTTGTCGATATTAAATTGTCAAATAGACATAACATATGTATTATATAGAATATACATAACAATAGTGTGTTGTATATTGCAGTAGTGACGATAGAGAATGATGCACAACATGAGAGATGAAGAATGCAACATATGCGAAGTGGTAACTGCACATGGCTTGTGGTAAATGCCCGCGAATGGAATCTAAATGTCCAACTATACAAATTGTTGCCGCTTTAGAATTTCAACGAAGAGAATAACATTCAGACACACATATATATGGTTATATATATATATATACAAATATATATGCATAGGTTATTATGTATTTACAACTGGTATATAATTCCCTCAATTACAAAGTGACCTCAGAATTTGAGGTAGTGACAAATTAAATTCCCAATACGTGACCCTCGCAATAACATTTGAACCATCCAATATATATAAATATATTTATATCTATATATATAGAAATTATATTATTGTTGAAGGTTAAAATAGTAATAATATAAATATATTATATTACAGTAATTATTAAATCTGAACTGTCACAAGTGTATTCCAGCGGAGAACTAAACTTATATTGGCTAATTGGTGGTGTAACAGTGGTCGCCCATTGGAATATCTATATATTGATTGATTTACAATACAATTTACCAATAGTAGCAATGGCAAGACACATTCAATACGTGCGCTATTATATTTAATTTTCAAATTGTGTGATTGACGTGTCATATATATATATATATATATATTTATATATACAGACACACATATCATCAACAATATATAGTCCTATTGCAAATTTGACAAATGGCCATCTATCGATATTGGATATTGGACGATTGGATAAAATATTATATAACTTATATGTGTATAATATTTTAAGCATATATGTGAGGAGACAAATTCGTTATTGGATGCGTGCACGCGTTTGGCGATTAAGCTGCCCACACGTAGCGAATATAAGCCATCCACGTGCTAAATCAGTTGATCGCTCTCGTTCAATATATACATACCATTATATATATATATATATATGTGAACAACCGTAATAATGGCGGCGTGTCATTACACATAATCCGGCGATCGTGTACGTCGACGTGTTGGCAATCGTTCATCAAAATGTCGCACGGTCGTCCAGTTAATTCGCCCAGAAAATTTGTGTACCAATTATGTTGCATAAATTTCGATTAATAGATGTATTATGTATACTCGTATATGCATAAATATATATATATATATACGATTGATGTATACGACACAATATAGAATGTCACTGTCATGTTAGAAATACACCCGCGACACATTATCCCCTATTTATAACAGTGGCAATTGATGGTTGAACGTTTGATGTTGTGACAAATAATATTTCTCTTTATAGTTATCTGTATTATTAATATGTGTATGTGTGAAGGGAGAGAAGTGCGATTGGAGGAAAGTGAGGAAGAAGTGGAAGAGAAAGTGGGTAAGAGAGATGAGGTGGTAACTTTCATCGTGGAATGTTATTAACGCAATGTGAGGCGTGGTTGGTTAAGTTTTCAAAGATATGGCCATCATCTTTAACTATATGAAATATAAATTGACTTCAAGTACCAACACTTGAATTAAGTGTTTGAGTACATATATATATATATCGGAGTTTGTCGAACTATTGGTGTTGTTTTATATAAAAACTTGATATCATATGTTTATTATATAAATATGTGTTTATATCCATGGCGATATATTGTCCGATTTTTATTTTTGTTATTGCTGAAAATTCTTGGTGATAATTTGTTCGTGTAAATTACTCATTTTATTTAGAATTGAAATGTTCTCATACATCTGATGGATTAATGAGATTTAAATTTAAGTAGCCTCTTTATTCTATGTTTGATACGGTTTATGTACTTATAATACATAAAGGGGAAATTTGGTAACGATGAATTTATCATTAGCTGGCGTTATACGAAATGCATGAAATAATGATGATTCAACAATCAACAAATTCGTTTTTACTGAAATTTTATGATCGGCCCATTTATGGCTAATGATCGGTGGCCAACATATAATTGATGGTTGATATTAATAGTTAAATGGATAGAAATCATTGGTGAAATCGCATGTAAGTTATAGTTGATGAGTTAATAATTAAAAATTGTTTTTTTTTTGTTCTATTTAAATTTTTAACTTTTTCTTTTGTATATCGGATATTTATTGATTTCTTTTGAGTGGCTTTTTAATCCAGCATTTTGAACAAATACAATTTAAAACATAATCAATAACGAAAATTCCGATGAATATGAAATGTTTACGAGTGTGGACATTGAAAAGTTGACTGACATTTCGTTACTTAGTTGAATATTGAAAACACTAAAAGTACTTTTGCATAATTAATGGCCAATATATCTATCGACTTTGTCGTCAATACAATAAATTTAGACAAAACGAGTGTTTTCATTAATATTAATGTTAAAGAAAAAAAAGTAAATAAATAAATAAAGAAAAGGCGAGGAAAAGAGAATGATTCATAATGAATTAATTCTCACAATGTGAAGACATGTAATTACAAAGTAAGAATAACTTTAAGGTCGTTAATTCATGTTTATTCCAGTGTAAAAAAGAAAATTATGTTCCTATTTCTATTTTTCTTTTTCTTCTGCAACTTTAAATTAAATGAATATTCACTGTAACAAACAAAAAAGAAAAAAAGAGAAAAGAAAAATGAACACTGAGAATATACATTGCAGAGATGGTGCTTCGAATCCACTCTCGGGACCATACATAGTGTAACATTATTTTTCCGACTGTACTCCATGTTAGCAATATCGCAGGAATACATTTGTGCAATTGTCAATTTTTTTGTTTTCACTCCGACTATAATCCACAAAATTATGGCGACAATGAGTACATTCATGCTGACACAAAAAGATGAAAATAATACGAAAAAATGTTGAAATAAAGTACAATATTATTGCATGCATGAATCAAGAGGTTAAATATAGAATGGAGATTTAATGTATGAACTAATACCGATATGCTTTGAATTAATAGACAATTTAAATTGTCCACAGACAGAATAAAATAACAATTGTTTTGATCTTTGATACAATGAATAAGACTTATTGCAGAGTCTGTGATTAATTGTGATAATTACAATAGTTATTATCATGGAAGAAAATAATAAATATCGTATTGATTACTGCATTTATATACTGCATTATTTTTTAGTCATTAGTACAACATATAATTATTATTCGTAACCACTATGTCAATAATTGTAATAATTGTGGCAGCGAAATGATGACGATTCCCATACTGACCACGTTCAGTTCTTCATTTTCCATTCAATTTGTAACATATGATTGGTTGTTATTTACATATTTCCCATACAATATATCACAATAGTTATCCAACCCAATGTTTCATGTCATATAACAATACATTTCAATATATTTTTATAAATATCACTATCACAATTTTTAATCACGAAAATAATTGAAATAAAGTAAAATTACAAATAATCATACACGTTTATTCGTGCAATTTTTTACTGTCATTTCCCAATTACACCCTTAACATTTCAACAAACTATTAATATCATAATGTAGTTAAAAATCTGCAAATTAAATGATGCAAAACAACATGTTATTTAAAGTTCCGATATCATCTAATTAACACTGACGAAAAATAGTATGAAACTCTGGTATCATCTCTTCATTATACTTTCACCAACCTCTGACTTTGTGTATTGATTGTGAAAAACAAAAAAAAAAATAAGAAATAAAAAAAAATTTTATAGATATGTCGAAAAGTGATTTCGATCATGATCCTCCTCAACATATCGACTCAATAAAATATGTTCATTATATATTGGACCGAAATTCACCAGCTGTATAATCAATTATTCAAATCCATATATAGATTGTCGACAGTGAAATCGGAGGATGTACCATACCATAAATAAATTTCACGGATACATATATATATATATATACAGACAAATCATTGGACCACCGTAATGTACATCCGGTCTGTTTCAAATACACAAAGGGGCGCGGTGTGACGTGGCTCCTCTTCTTGTTATTTTTTTTCCTTCTTTCTTTTTTTCCCTGTTACTTTTTTTTTTCTTTCTTTCTTTCTTTATTTATTTTCGAACCCTAACTGTGGAAGTCGAGAGGAAACGATCTCAACCAAAATATCGTGAGCGATAACGCGTCGGAAAACAGCGCGTGCGTGTAACACGGAAGGGAATAATATAATATGGCCATATATATAGTGCGAGAGTTTGAAAAGAGAGAGAGTAGCAGCTGAAAGTGGGATTAGGTATATGCGATGGGTGAATACGCGAGCCCTCATATATATATATATATATGTAAACAGTCGAATTTAGTTATAAGCAATCGCTTCGATCAAAAATTTCCATACAATTTAACGTACAGTAGATAATGTTAAAGAATAATAATACAGTAGTTTAATAATACTAATAATGATTTAGTGTACTCCAAACTTGCGTCTGTAACTTTTTGTTGTCGGAGAATATTGCTATACATTTAGATTACGGCTTGATATCTGTGCTTGAATAGATAGTTTGTATTTTGTTTGTTATTTTGTATATTTTCATATAAGATGAGAATATCGCAGTGACAATTTACTATTTTAAAACAGTAACATTGATATTGATAATAGAACATTGATGAAGAATAATATGTTAATGCGAAGAATTAGTTGGTGGAAACACAGTAATAATTCACTGGGGGGAACCTGCTGAATTTTTACAATGTACTAAATTTTTTTATTTCTGTATTTTGTTTTATTTTACGTTTTTTTTCACGGAGCAATTTTCAATATTTATGTTTTTATTTTTTATGTTTCGGCTTTCTGATGCTTAAACAGTAATTTTTAATTTTAAATTCACTGTGTGTATTATTTGAATATATATTAAACTATATCTAGTATTGTTTGTATGTCAAGTTGTATTTCAATTCAATCGTAATTGCAATTCAAATATAAAAATTAAAAACGTATAATTAACAGCAACTGAGAATAGTTGAGTCGTGTAAAAATTCCAAATTTGCACTGACAATATTCCAACTATCCAACCCGTCCATCAACTTTCAATTGCAAATAGAAAAAAAAAATAAATAAATAAATAATAAAAACATGTATAAATACTGCATCAGTCAATAACAACATGAAATTTGCAAAAATAATAGAATCATAAAAAAATTATCCTCATGATATGACTACCATAAATTTTTTTCAACAACTTTTATAGCTACCGCTATAGCTGATACTTTCCCTCCCATCTCATCGATCCAAAACACGTCCTACACACATAAGCAATACATAAAAAAATTGCTTACAATGACATTTCACTGTGTTCGTATCGATAATGCAAGCAGAGAAAACGAAAGAAAAAAAATTGAACAAGCAAAGAGCAAAATATGAAGCAAATACTATATAGAATTTAATTGTATTTTTTTATTTCACGTGCATGAGCTCATTAGTTATAAATATGCATTCACTCTTTTTCTCTCATGAATTTATTTATTCTGCTTGTTTTGCATATATATATATATATTTTTTTTTTTCTGGCGCGAGCGTGTGTGTGTATGATTCCTGAAGAGCTAGGGCAGTTTACAAGCAAGCCACAGGCCATTATCGACCTTTATACAGGGCGCGCTCGCGATCTATCGAATAAAATTCTTATCGACGCGTTTATCCATACCTCTGACTGCCGCCGGAGGCCACAGTTGTGAGAAAATATTTATTATTTCCCCTATCGTGTGTCTATATGTTGGCGGTAGGTTGCTCCAGGTGGTTGAAGGTGCATCGACAAACTACGAGCACATAAAATGCGCACGCGGGTTCGGTAGGTATATGTAGTATTTACATGCACTCACACATATATATATATATAACTGACTATAGACAAGAGAGAAAAAAAGAGAACATTTTAATATATATAGGGGACGCATTTCATGTAAACTCAAGCCACTTATTACCTGCAAATAGTCAATTGTTATTATAATTAAATAATTATTTCTCAGCTGTTTTGCTTTTTATTTGTTATTTTTTGTTTTCTGTTTTTTTTTCTTTTCTTTTCGTTCGTATGACACAAATTGAACTCACATGTTCAATGTTTTTTCTTCAATTTTACATAAATTATTTGAATAATTTGTCGTATAATTTGTCTGTTGAATAAGTGAATGAATAAAGCTAAAATGATTTTATTGAAAAAATGTAAAACAAAAATGAAATATATCAATTTCACTATTGCCATGTGCAGTTGAAAGTTTTGATATTGAATGACTGAGTTCATGTAGAATATTCCGTTTATATATATATATATATGTCAGAAAATATTGCACTTTATACGGTAGTGCACACATTTCTTTCACTACACTTTTTCCAGTAATTTTTTTCTCCAACCGGATGAAAAAATAATTGCACTCGATTTCCGCCTCTGGCATTTACGCACACACGTGTATATACCTATTTATATATTAACACATATACATATATATATACAAACATTTGAATTTTGCACAATAAAATCGTATGAATTTGTGCATTTTAAAATAAATAAATGGATTAATATTAATTGTCTTATGTTAATTATTTACATGTTTAACAAAAAAATAACTATGTGCATATTTATATATCGTCGATGTGAAACCAGACCGTGACAACTCAAAATAACTTGTGTAAAATAAAAATTATACAAAATAAACAGTCGATATCTAATTAACGCACTCTGTCACTTTTGCCATTTATCTATCGTTGAATGAATTAAAACTTTTGGCTCTCATCCATATGAAAATATACATAAATCATTAGTTGTTTTATCATCAAAACTGAAAAATGACAATTTTCCAATTGTGACGGTTTTGTTCCAACCCGACGATATGTAGACATGATAATTTTACCTTAATCCAGTGATATTTTTCATTTTGTAATTAAATATATATTTGCAAATGTATTTTTCCAATATTAAAATTATATATAGAATATTTATTATTTTGTAATTATATGGAGAAGTTGCAGTGACATCATCGCTCATATATTCTACATTGTATATGCAATCTTAATTTTGATCATTAGCATAAATACTAAAGATATAGATACAAAAATACAAAATGAAACGACAAATGTGTTTATACGCCGCATGTTAATGACTCCACTATCTAATCTCTGGCAATTCATACAGTTTGCGATGATTTTCAACAGCTTTTTCTCTACTGTCATAATCAACAATGAATAATTATTGAATTTTAAATGTATCTCCAACTCTTGATTCTGCCGATGTTAAATATTTTAATATCAATACAGACCACAACTTTCATTTGACTTATTTCCAGCTGTTGAATGAATAATAACTCATTATAATTGAAAAGTTGAACAAATTAATTGTTTATTCAATTTTATTTCAATACCAAAAATTTTCAGTGATTCAAATTCACCTCTATAAAATCACCAATTATATAGGTATATAACTGCAGTAAATTATTCAATATGATTTCTTTGTTTCACAAATTTTTCATGTATTTTTTGTGTTTAATAAAATAATTATATCGATATCCATCGAATGTACAATTAAAAATATATCACCGTTAATCAAATAAAATTGTAAAATTAAAAGCAAAAATACGACATTCGAATAATCAATCCAACGTGTCCCATATTTTTGTAACATGAACAAAAAAATAAATTTAATTTTTTTCACAAAACTGTGTTACATCTGTTCGATTGGAATTCACGATTTGCTCTTTTCATATAACGAGTGACAAAGCCGCTACAAAATATCACACACACCATATTCACTCGTATTTTCGCAATAATGTACATAATATACATAAGCAGGATTTAATGGTATTGAGTTAAGTGAAATGAACGAGAAATGACAAGAAAAAAAAAATATGCATACATCACCATGTCACTCCGTACATATATATACATATATATGTACACATACATAAATTGCATACAGCGTGGGAACAAGCTTGAATTTTGATCAAATCATATATTTGACGAAGGCATAGAGTAATATATTGGGATAGAAAACGAAGAGAAAATAAAAAATATATACAGGTATAAATGCATCCCGCGGATAGAGGAACACACACACACACATATAAGTACGTGGAATAGTAACGCGTGGGCGGTGGTGGATGAAGCGACGAGAGGGTATTACAGAGGTTAGGGTAGGCAGTACCGTATATATGGAAATAGAGAGAATGGCGAGGAACGAGGTGCGGCAAGAGACGGAATGGGTCGACAGGGCAACGGCGGCGTGAGCTCGCGAGTTGGTATAGTACCAATATATATATAGCTTCAACTTTAGCCGTGTGCCGCAGTGGTATCGAGCGACTTCTATCCCCTTACCGCCATTCATCCCCTTACCCGCACCATTTTCCTTCTCTCGCTTTCTCCCGCTCGCACTTGCCTGACCCGCTCAGCCACATCCTCAGCCCAACACCACCACCGTCCACGTAGCCGTAGTTCCGATATATATATATATATATATATACATCTATCTATATATATATATATATATATGTAGTCATGAGCGTCCCCTGAACGACGATCTCGACGTCGTTGACAATGGCTAACTACTCACTCGTCCGAGGAGGAATTATATATATATATATATACAACCATGGCACATACACGACAATAAGGAAAGAGGGGAAAAAATTAGTACATTCCAATTGTCCATGTTTCACTGTCTTTTTATTCATTCTTTTTTAAATACTTTTATGCGATCAATATTAGCGTATATATACATATATATATATTATGGCTGTATGAAAATTGTGCACGCGAATGTCAACACAAGTCTGTACTGCGTGTCTGTTAATATATAAATATGTAAATATATACATATATTTGTGGGTGTGTATTGTGGTGGGGAAATACGCATCAGGGCCACGCGCTAGATGTTATCACAACGCATATAATATTGCGGGGTAACATTGACGTAGTGATCGTGTACCAGGCGGAGCAGTCAGCAATGATCATATTATGCTATTTCATATTGTATATATATATGTGTATATAAATCTAATATACATATCCGTTTATCTATATATATATAAATGTATAGTATATATTTACCAGGTCGATTCACCATCAACATGTATGCGTATTGCTCTATATATGTTTATAGATATGTAGTATATGTATGTATATTTACTGAATTTACTGTATATCGTAAGGTGCAATGTAGTAGTGTATATTTCATTAGAGTGACATAATTAATACTGAATGATGCATTCCAACAAAATGTCCTGTCTCCTTTGTATATATAATTCGATGTAAATGATGGATTTATCAATTAATTTTTATAGAAAAATAATTGTACATTTGTTGCAGTGATAAAAATATTTGTTTCTGTTATATGTTGTATTTTTTTTTTATTGTTGTTGAGTTATGGTGAAATTTTCAACATTAATATATAAATTCAGACGAATTACCGTCAATTTTATTATATCTATTTTATTTTTCTCACTTTTCGTGATGGTGAAATCGTAAATAAGTTGTAAAAAAAAAAAACAAAAAAGAAAGAAATAAAAGAAAAAAGACATTTGCTTCGGGTGAAATATCACATTGACATTTTATGGACGCACTGCATAAAGAAATGGGAGCGATCACTGAGTTAAGTTTATGTGTATTCGTAATGTTAGGTATGTGATTTTGAAAATGTGCATGTGCTAAAAGATTTAGAATTTTTTCGTGGTTTTTAGTATGGTTACAAAACTGTATATACATATGTGTATGTGTATATACGTAAAAAGGATCATAATAATACCCATCATGGTAGCATATAGTGGTAGTTTTTATATAGCATAAAAATAGCTGGGATTAGTGGAACGAGTATAATAACTATTGTCACATGTGGTATAATAAATGTGTGAACGAGGATCAATCACGTGTTGCAAAATAGCTGGAAAGGAAGAATGAGCGTGGACAGTATGAAAATATTTATCATGTTGGTTGTGCATTCGCTATGAAATTTATGACAACTATTAAAATAGTGAATATGTATATTTAAATTTTCGTATGTACGTTCTACGAAGTGCGAGATCAATATATACAATATTTAAATATGTAATGTAATTTGTGTATTTGAAAAATATTGGTACTTATTGTTGGAGAAGCATTTAAATAATAAACATAAATTATTATGACAATTTTCAATTATTCCAATTTCATGGAATATATTTGTGGAGCTGTTCCCTTTGATTTCACTATTATCAGGATAATTGTTGTTCGGTAATATTTTACTATTATTATTCTTATTCAAATTGAGTGAAAATTTAATGTGATATAATTAGTTTGCGTTTTAAAATACTTTTTTTTATTGTTCAAGATGTTTTGCAATAAGAAGTTATTGTAATTTTTAGAAGTTGGTAATTATCACATGTGGATTGTAAATGAGAAATAGACGGGAATATTGATTCAAAATAATATGTGAACACCATATAAAACACTAAAAATTACTACCAATATTGTAAAAATTTCACATTTTCGAATGATTTTCTTTTTTTTTTTTGCAAATGGTTGTAATAATTTGCCATGTTTGCACAATTTGTATACTCGGTTTGTATACTTTGACGTTGACATGTTATTTTTCATAGATTTTTTAACGTAGGAGTTTTTGGTGTGAAATTTTCATCGTGTGCACTGCTATGTACAAAGCTTAAAACCCCAAAAAACAAATAAAAAATAAATAAATAAATAAAAAATGGCTCTTTGTTATGCTAACTTTTAACAAAATAATATACGGCTGTACAGAATTACCCATTGCTACGGAGTATCTCAATATCTTTATGCTAAATGTAACATTGTCAAAAGAAAAAAAAAAAAAAGAAATCATATTTCAAAAAAGCTTCAGTGTGGATTTGCGATTGATGTTGAATATTTAAATGTTCAAGTTAAGCATCGAATGAAAAAAATTTTCAGTGTGAAATTATTGCCGACTCTGTGCTCCATTGTTTCTCATATTTAAATAATTCCAAATTACCACTATATGTTATCTCATATTTTATTATTAATTTTGATATTCATGGTATCGGCATAGAACAATAGTTGTCATAGAATTGTCCACACTCCTTTTAATTTTTTCCTACATTCACATCTCATTTAGATTTAACTTGTGATTTGTAGCCAAATATACCATTTATAAACATTATTAACTATTTATCAAACAAAATATTGATAAACAATAACTATGAATAATAGATATATGAGCAATTACTTTTGAAAAAATTTTCAAAATCAATTTCAACGAAAATAATGATATATCAATTTTTAAAGAAGTAATCATAATTATACACCTGTATCTATATACTGTGCATACATATACATATGTGATAAGGGAGGGTACTTCATTCACACATGTATATATAGGCAGTACGCCAGAGTATATTGTTTGGCAACGTGCCGGGCAGTCGTTATATACATACATAGGTAACAAAATACATGTTGGGTGGCGCGCAAAAGGTGATGCATTTACGGAGAGTCATGACAGGGTCTTTCGTATTGTCGTGACTAGTACAATTCGAGTGCAATACCAATATATATATATATATATATATATGTAACTATATATATATATAGACAGTGAATTGTGCCAAAATTACTGAATTTTATGCTAAGTAAATTGCTGAGTATATTTAGATTAGCAAAGCGTGTGATTGATTTTTAAATACAATTGAAATTCGATTGTTTTTCCATTCAATTTCTATATTGCACTCATGTTATTCCACGATGAAGATCAATCAAAATAAATATTCCATAATGAATACATTATATTTTTAATATTGTACTATAACAATAGAATAATTTAAATAAATTGGTTAATTATGAAATTAAAATTATTTATCATGTATTATCATCCATTTTTTCACTATTAAAAATATAAAACAAATCATACTGAAATATATTCATAAACAACGACAATATTTCATATTGAAAAACTATTAAATATGCCGAAAATAAATTGGACAAACGCAAATTTTGTACAATAAGTATACATTTATTTTATTCAAACATAAAAACTAAATGTACTATTAATAAAAAAAAAAAAAGCTACTTGCGTAACAATATAAATACCAAGACAAATCTAAGAATTTAATTAATCAAGTATTTCGCACTGATTCAAAAACCATAACGTAAATAACGACGTTCAATGGCGATTGCTCTGTCTTAAACAAATCCAACAATTTACCTACACCCACGTGAAATTCACTAATATCAGCATACACTTTATATATATATATATAGTATGTTGAAAGTTTGAATATCCAATTTGCGTCTTTTGGGTAGCCACGTCATGTCGAGTATTCACGATTGCATTTTCTTGGTATATAGAGCGTTGTCGCTATTCTTTTACAGTGGTAAATGTTAAGGAGTAAGGAAAAACGGGAAAATGCCATTTCGATGTCTACACAGTTATCGTGAATAAAGGAAAGGGGTGCAAGACTGAGATGTATACATACGTATATATAGATAGATAAAGAGACAGACAGATGGATAGTTGGAAGGGAGAGAGAAATGAAGAAAGGAGATATACAGCGTCACCCAAGTTGAGAATCATAAATGTAGAAGAGGGATGAAGCCAAGTGTCTCTTCAGCAAAGGCTTTTGGTGAGACAGCGATTTCCATTGCATGGGACTTCATTTGTCTTGAAGGAGCAGTCAAATACAGTGATAGCTTCATTTTTATCGCTTTGGCACATACAATTATTCATGAAAACCGGTATATTTATTTTCTTTAATATTTATTTATATATATATATATATATCGCTCGTATTTTTGTGACGTTTTATATCGTATGCTTGTGATTATATTTCAGTTTTCATGGTGTATAGTGATGGTTGACATGAAATGTATTGGTTTCATTTAAAATGTCATAGTTGGTTTGACTTTTAATAATTTATAGATTTTTAGATGTAATAAAATCGAAAAATATGATTGGGAAATAAATTTTAATGTCATTATCTCATTATGGAATTGAATGAAAACAGCAAAATACTTAATCGTATTGACTTTTATGTTTAACAGATGTAAAATATTAATATACATCTTTATTATCATTATCGCAATATTATTAGTGCTTTAATAATTTGAACGTGTTAGAAATATAAATAACATATGTTGCGAAAAAAAAA
>CAJUYH010001004.1:42179-54141 GCA_910591685.1 Galerucella tenella | reverse complement strand
ATTTTTGGAGGAGTTGCATTTGTCACATCCCACAATTGCTTCTTCTCCTCCTGTAAATGATCTTTTGCAGCACGCCTTAATTTACAGTCGCCTTTGCAAACGTTCATCCACTTTCTGGATACTCGAGCAACATTAAGAAGTGATCGAGGATCCAAATGTCTAAAAATAATTTCACTTATTTCAACTGGCAGTATTGCAACTAAATCATGTTCGACCCTTGATGTACCAATAGTACTCATGAATTTTGCGAACGATTCCATGGTTGTTGCTGCTACTTCTCAAAGAAACTTGTGAATGATTCTCCATCCGAAATACAGGTCCTTATATACCCAATAATCATTGTTCTGGTTGGTTGACTCAGCCAATCAGAGCTGACCAAAAATCATTGTTCCACGTTGATACCCCAGCCAATATAAAACGTAATTTGTATAATTGCCAATATATTTCGAACAATGGAATCAAAACGCGTGTTTTATCTTCAACTATCACGTCAATCTAGTGGTAACATATTATACACATATGAAGTGTCGCCTTGAATAACGATCGAATTCCATTTTTGACTAATAAAAAATAATAACGAATGATATAGCTTGTATCAAACATAATTCAACTACTATTCACTGCGGCAAAGAAAATTCTTAGTCTTCGAGAAAGCAACGTTCAAAGATACGACGCGCCACATGAATACATTACGACTTCAAAATTAAAATGTCAAATATTAACAAAGTGGAAAAATTGGACTCTGATCGTCATTCGGGGCAACCCTTTATATATATAAGAAATGATGTGAAAAATTACAACATACCATTCTTGTTTATGCTCTAAATGAATTATCACAAATTCATTCGATTATACATGAATATGTGTTATATGAAACTAAAATTGATGATGTTAATTACTAATAGTGTACTACACTAGAACGTTGATGAATCCTAATATAGAATTATCAAAAACTACTCCAAAGGTGAAGACATAAACTAATTGAAAAACGAAGAGTATGTTTCACCTCCGGATATCTAATCATTTTTTTCATACTATTTATTATTCGTTAAGCATTGGGATTTTATTTCACAAAATTTGAGTATAGTACGTATAAAAATAGGGCCGAATGAAAAAAATTATGATCCAAAAATGTAGAATATTTAAAAATTTATTGATGATAAAAAGATACATTGGGATCAAAAGTGACTTCCCTTGTCATCCAAAGCTTAATTATAGAAATTCATGTAGAAACTGTATACCCACAATTTTACTTCATATGAAATCGAATGATATTAAATTGCAAAATTATCTATGAAAAATGGAAAACCATCGAAAAATACAAATAATACAAATAAAAATAAAAAATGGAATTATTAAATGTATATTTTTACATATCTACATTTATCTATATGTATATGTATATGAATGAAAGTCGTATCTCAAACATCACTCCTCGGTATATTCATTAATTACCATCATTGTTGTCTTTGAACTGGTGTTTCGTTGAATTGAAATGCTACCCACAGCATAGGTACGCCTCGACTCTTGTGGCGCGTCCTATGCAAATTATCTCGTATTACTTGCTATTGCTTTTAGCGCAATATGAACGAGAATGGGAAAGGAAACGAGGGAGATAGATACGGCAAAAGCGAGAAATGGGGAACCACAAGAGAGACAATAGAATACACCTAATACTCGTCATCGCTTCTCAACAAACGCAAGTGAATCTCAAGACTAAAATCAAATGTAAATTGAGCGATGAACGTTATTGCATTCACAAGCAACTTTGAAACGTAACCAAATAGCTATATAAGAGTGAAACGATTATTGGCTGTTATCTCTGAGTGCATCACGACAAGTGTGTTTCTTTTTAATTCAATCGTTATAACGTCTCTCTTGAGATGACAAGCTTGTGGATTGGGCACCTGTCGTTGGAATAAAACCGGTGGGAATGGATATTTATACGATTAACCACAGATGCATACATATATATAACCTACGAATACCGTGTATATATAGATGTTAATAGTTTTATGGGGTTATCAAGAATTAAATATTTATATATTTCACGTTTTATGTTTTCATGTTTTTTTCAAGTACATATATATATATGAGAATAAGGATGTGAGCATAAGGCATCAGTTTATGGAAGCGTGAAAGACATAGATATAAGCAAGATAACAATCAAAGTGCAGTGAATGAAAAAAAAATGAAAACAATCACATAATCATCAATTATAAATTGTGTATGACAGTTTGCAAAGTGCTTCATTTTACATTGAAATATGATATGTATATTTATCTATACATAAATATGAAGTGGCTGTCAACAAGTTTCAGGAAGGTTAACCAAACTCCTGAAATGGAACATCGTCACTGGAGAGTTCGTCACTTCAGTGGGGAAAAAGTTTCAAAAGAAGTGGAAAAGATGTGCATAGACGAAAAATGGAATAACAAAAAAAACAAAGAGTAGAAATAAATGGCAAAAAAACTTGAGAAAAATAAGAAATAAGATGACGTATATAAGAGTGCTAGGAATATGATCAAAGCAGATGAATTATAAGCTTGGACGGTTTGTGTTCATCGTAGTGGAATAATCGCTTACAACCATTCTTATTTCATATACATATATTGTATGAACTCTCTTGACTTCCTCATGGCATCGACATATAGCACGAAAACGACGATCGATGAATCGTGAGTGTGTGTGCGCTCGTCCGTCGTCGTCGACGAGCGAAACCAAGTGGACAAGTAGCGATAAATTCGAAGCCCTTGCGTGCTGTCGTTGCTATATAACTCCCGTGCACTATCCTACTCGCTTATTCTACCTATCTATCTCTTTCACCTGCTATCGACATCAACATGACAGTGTCGCGCGCGCCTCGCGCATAGTCATGGCTTAATGAGATTCCGAGTTGAGGGTGTGTGAGCGTGAAATTGCGAATAAATTTTTTTTTCCACCCTCAAAACTGTGATGGATTAATGTTCACATACTGATGATGAAATAATTAATTATGAGTTGCGTTTGTCACGGCATATTTTAAGCAATGACGAAATTATTGTCATTTAATCTAATGCTCATGATGAACAAAACACATTTTGAACTACAATTTACACTCGCTCCACATTTATTGATGATTTGATAATCTGTATTTGTATATTATTATTTTAGAATTTCATAGTGCATATTGTCAAAACAATTCAGTTGATTTTACCATATATAGTTGGTGCGCGGTCTATTCTATTGGGTAACTCAATAAATTATCGGTAAATGCCAATTCCAAACTTAATGCCAGAATAAATTTTCAGGGTTTAATGTCACAAATAAAACTAAATCATAAAAAATAATCAAATAATTCACGTTAATCAAGTCATTAGTCAACATAAATAATAAAATAAAACAGGGAGACGTGAACCATATTATTTTAAATAGAGGAGAAAAATTCGAACTTGAATTCAAATCAAGTTGAAAATAACCACCAAATTTTTTATTGAACAATTCTACGAATCAATTAATATCGATATACATTGCAGAATCTACAAACTAGAAATATTATAAACATTCAAATATATATTGCAAATAACGTGCAGTCAACGACTGCGACTTCATAAATGTCAAAAGATTCTACAGCCAGAACGTAACAATATATAAATATATATATTCACAATCGTATCCAGCCAAACTGCACTCTATTGAATTCTATATATCCATGGCCATCTCAACTACCCCCTTTTATCCGTTGGGTACCACTACTAAATGCTACAGAGTATGTACTAAGGAAGTGGGACATCGTGAATTCTGTGACAATGGTTTCTGGCTTAACTCCAAAGGAGTTTTCCCTCAAACTTTTTACTTTTCCAATCTTATGTTTTAAGGTTATAAAGTAACGTTCACCCCATTTCTACAACTCTTTTTGTACACACTATCTCATTGTCTTGACACAAATCAACTGATACGTATATATACATACACCTCAAATTCACAAAGTTCTTGCATACATATATACTTATTAATATATCGTGTACGTTATTTTCGATACATTGAAAACTATATGAATATATCTTTATTGTTAGCAATTTCATATTCACAATTTAAAGTTATTCTCAAATGTATTCACATACGTAGACATACATCCACTTTGGTGATTAGTCAGCAATGCGTCCAATATCCACTATATACTTCTACTCTGAGTGTGCACCTACACTATGAAACGCATACTCTTGAAGATTGTAAATTTGAGTGAGTATTCATATGCGAAATATATGTGCATAAAATCGTTCTGCGTCCAATGTACATACGCAATGTCATATAATATATGCTATGAATATTCACTGAAATCATAAATTTGGTGATTAAATTGGCATGCAGTTACTAAAAAGCTCAATTAATCAAAATACACTTTACTGGCAATTATCGCAGTAACCATTACGCTCCTCATATAGTTAAAGAACAACTGTACACATAATTAATTCATATATAATACGTCGATATACATTGGTTACTAGCAATACAAATATCATTTTTTCACAATTGTATCTTTATTCATAAATAATGATATATATTATTCAATACGTCTACATTTTATATATTATACAGAACTCATAATAATTTAATGGCCGTAAATTACACAAAATATTCAGCTGACAGTTTATATTTATTATTTCTATGTCCTTGTCTTTTTTTAAATGAGGTAGAATGGCGAGGGAGATCTGCACTAATGGATGAGAATATAATAGAAAGAGAGCAAGAATGAGAGGGAAATAGATGCAATTGGATGGGCCAATTTAGGAACACGTAATTGCACCACCTGCTCTACGAGATACTCAGTGACTTCCGGTCAAATAAGAATTATTCGATGTATATGTATATGTATATATATATGTATACATATACAGATGTAGAAAGAAATATACTGTGCGAGTGGGATAATATGAACTAAAGGTGGATATAGGGTGTAGAAAAAAAATGTTTACGTTCTCTACATACATTTCTCTTGCCGCCTGTTTGTCCTTGCACATCGACTAAATAAGCCGTTCCCTCGTACATAACGCCTCAAGTTGATTCCAGTAGCGTGAATGAGCAAAGAGGCGGCAACAGAAAAAAAAAATAAGCATGGAAGACGGTGGTATACATATATAGAAATAGGGGGCGCAGAACTTCGCAACGCGCGTGGGAAGACAAAGTCAAAGAAACTTTGACCTCGGAAACACACTTGACTTGTGAGAGAAACTTCTTGTCGACGATTATCATATTTTATTTGTTTGTACCAATGGATGATATCAATTCATCTGAAAAATTAGAGATCCCTTGGAGAAACTAATGAAAACGAATAGTATATATATAAATATATTTACAATGAAAATATATTTAATATTGTATATACGTGCTTCACTATAGGATTGATACATAAAAAGAAATATATACATACATATCATTCGAATATATATATATATATATAGTAGAAAATAAATTTCTCTAAAGACATCCACAATACGAGTATCGTGATGAAATAGAATAAGTAATTGTCAAAAAATCCATGCAATACAGATATATAACAGTAACATCTACATATATACGGGAAAAGTATACGTGTGTCACACTTGAAGAATATTATTTATATAGCATTATACACTCTTACATGTACATAGTGATGCCGCAAATATTCATTTCGGTCGAACGACAATATCTATAATGTATATGTATATAGATTTACCTATACCCAGACAACGCGGACAAGTGCATTCACCTCGCGCGACAGTCGCGAGTAGAGAAACACTTTAGTATTCAGTGTCATACGCGCACATTGCCTCTACCCCCGAATGTCACCCATATATACCTACAACTATGCAGATATTATATACGTATCTATTTCTCACGTCCTCCATACTTTTCCCACAACCACGATAGAGTGAAAAATGCCCATTGCGCAAAGGGAATAAAACAGAAGCGAGAAAAAGCACATATGCAACATTCTGATTCACGTCCGAATACTCTTATTCCATGTTCTTGTCACATTACATCTATTTGAAATATCCAACATTTTATACAATTTTCAAATGGAGATAGGGTCGAGTACAAACGTCAAGAGTATTTTTGGATCCTTTTTCCTTTTTTACCCCGCTTCACTTTTTATATATACTCAAGTATATTGCATGTAATGAGTGACAATTGAATTTATTGAGATTGGAATGTATAAAAATTTATATTAATATTTAGCTGTCAGAGTATGATGTAAATATATAATGAGCCGAGTGCAGAGAGATAAAAGAGAATACTGAACATATATGCACACGTATTTGAATTTCGCCACTCAATTTTTTATGGAAATGTCACAGGTGCATTTGTAAAAAATCACAGATACCGTTTTGAAATGTTTAAAATTATCTCACAAGTTTATCTGATCAGTAAGTTAAATGCTTGGAAGTTATGGACTTGACGTGATGATATTGAAGACGAATGTGACAAAACGAATAAGATAAAAGGTAATGTGAAATAAATACGCCTGTCATCGCTTTCCTACAAAAGTTTCGACTTTAGTCACACTTCCCACTTTCTTTTTACTTTCGTGTAATCATGACAAAATTTAAATACGAACAAATCGGTGGGAGGTAAAAATGGACATTTATGTAATAATAAGAAATAGATAACAAATGACTAAGTATAAAAGCAATAATTCGTCCTGTTTTTGCTTCTTCTCTTATTATTATTCATTCTTCTTCTTCTTATTTCATACAAACACGTTTATTTGATGTTCGCGTGAAGTGACTTTGTGATGTTATTCGGAAACATGAGGATAAGAAACCTATTTCAAGTTTTCTGCAGTCTAAACTCATGATCATTTTTTTTTTAATAAAGTAAAATAAAAAAAACGACAAAAACAATGGAGGAAATACAAGCGAGATCTTTTATCTCCCTCATTCTGTGATATGTCCAGGAAAAATTTTCGTGAAAATATATGAACTGGTAGATATGAACATACATATATAAATATAGATATACGTGAGAGACGAATCTCAAATTTCATTTGACACTAACGTTAAGTAATATCATCCTGCTATATTACTTTTTTCAAATCTACAGAGATCTACAGAGTTTTCCAAGTGCGTTTATGTCGGTATTTTCATCACATAGTCGAAAAGTTCGGGCATAAAACACAAACCATTTAATTAAATCCAATATGTAGTTATCTTTAAATGAAATCAGTCATTTAAAAATATATAATTTATATTTCTTGTACATACAAAGATCAATGAATCTCGATTTCACATATTTTCAAATTGAAATCTCTGACTATTCTGCACAAATAAAAAGACGATTATGATGAACCTTAAACTTGGATTTTTTTGAAAGTCATAAAACCTAATCCCATATTAAATTAATCTATTTTACTATTTTCAAATGAATACAAATTTCGGTTTTCAAAATGTTTAGTAATTCAATTAAATATTATACACAGGATATTTTTTTGAATATAATAAGAAAATTTGGTGCCACCCAATACTCAATGGATCATGTACTCTTGTGCATCCATATACATTTACATATTTAAAATAGTATTAAAGGTTCAGAATAATGAGACAAGACACAATTAGAGAAATCCAATACTTATGGTGGCTCGTATATGGGTATATGTTGCGCCTAAATTGAATGCACAGGTGCGGCAACATGAGTCCGATTACCTATACGTACCGATCCAAAGAGGATATATTATAACGGCTCTACAAATTCCAGTAGAAAGACAAGCACGTAGTCCAAATATAGGGGGGTGAATCTCTCGAACAATTAAAGCCTGGTATTACAATTTACCACACCACTATGTATTATCACTATATCAAATTACGGCATAAGTGTTTGGCATTCAACAGGATTTAATTTTTGCTTGAAAATATATTGTAATATCTTCAATAATATACACGTATAAAAAATTAATCTTCGTAATAACTTCAATCAAATTCTTGTAAAGGCGGAATATGTTGACATTATCAACAACAGTAGAATATTTTATCAAGGTTCATACCATATACACAATTAATTTTTACAGTGAGAACATTGTAATTTCCCCTATTTTTTATACAACATATGAACAGAATCATTTTTCATCGTAATATTCATCACGTATCACATTCCTTACTGTATATTTAATATCGCTTCAACTATATAAAATTTTTTTGCCCCTTTTTTCCACAGCTTTAATTAATAATGAATGTGGATTATTATAAAGGTTTCAAAATCAAGTGGCTATTAACAACAAATAATTGATGATCGGTAGCAGTTTATTGGCCATGGCTATTAAATGTTTTCTCTTGGGATTTGTTAATTTCAACTCGACAATTATGCCTTGCAGTAATACATCTCTATGTCCATATTAGTCTCATCTCTCCGTATGCGTATATAAATGGTGAATATACACATTTATGCTTGTTTCTATTCATGGGCAAAATCAACAAATACTAACTAATGCGGTGAATGCAGGAGAGTGCAGATCAGGATTTTCCAATATCAGGACAAATATAAAACCAGGAAATAGCAGAAGGAATGTATATTATATACCGTGGAGGACAAAGTAGCATTATTCCCATGAGATAACATTTTTCTTAGCTCACTCCCCGTTTCATCCCCCTTTCGACGTCGTAGTCGTGGCCATATTGTACCTTTTTTTTTATTTTGTTTGCGTACACTCTTGTCCATCCGTATCTTTGTTTACCAACCATATCTCGCTATATTGGTAATATATATGTATGTGTGTATATAGTCAATATTTTATACTAAAATAACTTGATTTGCTTTATGTCAACGTTTCGACTATTCCTCCGATGTCCGCTACGATTTTGTTCAAATAGATATGATTTGTATTATGGAATATAACTACAAGATATTAAATTTTCCACACGGTTTAATTCTTTCTAAATTGCCCATTGAAGTACACTGCTTAGCTACTTTGATATTCACGATATGGCGAGAGAATATGTATCATTGGCGATTTAATATGATGAAATAATTGGCGGGTATTAGTGTTCAAGTAATGGAGAAATTAAATAAACATAATGTTGCTAATGGCACAAAAATTGTCTGCCGCATAAATATTGCGTTGCGGAAATTAGCAACATTGTTCATGTAAGTATTTATAAAAGTTCAATGTGAAACAAAGTATTTGAAACGATTTTTAAATGTTCGATTCTCCATCACGAGATGCAAAGTCTGTTGAAATGAATCTTTCACGAGCGTATCCGTAATGTCTTATGTGAAATTGATCAAATGATTGGCAATTCACGAAAAAAAGTTGTCACATTTATGATATATTTCAAACATTCTGTTGAATTTCAAATTGATTCCTTCATGTCTTGTTGATAGATGGACAGATAGATATAATAGATGGATAGATGAGATGCCGCATCAGCGTTTCGCGCGAGACTTTTTTTTGTTAATCCCAAAAAATATTATCTCAATGATAGAAGATAGATATTGAAAGATCAATCAAATATATCCTGAAATGAGAATTTACTCCGCGATTTACATCTGGGAATTAGCGAGCTATTGTAATTACTACGATAAGAAATATATAGCTAGTCATCGACTATTCATAAACTTCTTTCCTACCTTTTACTACTGGTGAAATCCACAGAATGCTGAGAATGAGAAGAAGCATCGTGACAAGATACTTGAGCTCAACAATGTAAATTGACGATTGTTGGCGTTCCATCGTCACTATATAGAAACTTCAGTGCTAATAGTAGTCCCTTAGGAATACATGAACTCTGACACGTTGATGAACTTCAACCGAATTACACTCAACTCCAGTTTTTATTACTATTAATTTTTCCTATTGTCTGACGTAATATTTTTATTTGTCGCAGGGTTTTACAAGTTTACTGTAATACAACGGTTTCATTTATTTGTGTACACGAGTGGGCACGAAAAAATTTAAAATCCTGGTAAACTTAATCACCACTTTGTTTCTCACGTTTTTTTCACAACACTTTTATTTGCTTTCTATAAATTCCCTGATGGCGAGCGTCAATCGATTGAATTTCATTGAATATTTCACGTGTTTTTATATGTACCGCACACACATCCACTACTATGTTATTTTATATTTCGATCCTTCAATTCAATTTCTATCATTATTTTTTATTTTTACAATTTGTTCACTAGAGTAAAACAGTGGCGCAATGCAATGCAGCTGGTTTTAATCATGAAACTGAAGTTGACCAGTCTCTCCCATACCATGCACACACTCACTATTTTTTTGTCTCCTTTTACCGCACAGATGCACTCTGCAATCGTAATCCCTGTCACATAACCCAGTGGGCGTATTTACACAATTTCAACCACGTACCGGCTTGTCATTAGTGTTTCGCGGATTTGTCGTTGTGTGTTGAAACCGCAGCATTGCACATGAATTTCCACTTTAGAATGTCAAACAAATGTAGATCTCCACCACTTGGTTGCCTTCACAAACGATTATTTATAATTACTCGACATAACAATAATATATAATGACTTGTCATAAATTCCAATCTAAACTTCCACCACACACATAGATAGAAAGATGGATATATATAGTTTAGAGAGCGTTGAGCTGAAATGGAACGAGACAGTGAGTCAATTTTAAAATCGCGAAAAACAAAAACAATTCACAACACTGACGTTGTTTGCACCCACAAAACAAATGCCAATCACGAAAAACGATGAATCCCATACAAAATACTACACTGAAAAATTTCAGTATGTCCTACACGGGCGCGTCCCACTCAATCGATTTTCCACCAAAAACTTCACGTGTCACTGATAATTGTCAGAGGTAATTGTTTTACACTTTCCAACCAAATTCAACGATTTTTTTAGGCGAATCATTGATTCTATTTCGTCGCGCACAATCCCAAAAAATTGTTTATCATTTGTCGTTTGTTTTGCTTTGCTGTTCTTCACGTTCTTCGTATTATTTCATCGCACTAACACACGGTTACAGGTTTAACTATCTTATGAACTTGCAACACAAAAAAGAAAAACAAACAAATAGACAATGAAAAATTCGTTGAAACAGATTATTCGCTATCCAAGTTCACAAAATGTCAATAAGAAGAAACAAAAAACAAAACATCACTCACATTCGCTATATGCACATATATATATATATATGTACACACATATATATACATATAAGTGCGTAGGTATTTCTTTATTATTTACTCAGTGGGCTGTTTATCCGCTGAAAATTTTATGGTACTACGGAATTTTGAAGAAGAATAATTAATTCACCGTAGCGTATTAATAAGAGAAAACGCGAAGCAAAATGCACCCGATCACTTCACAAGATTCAACTTTACTCACAACCTCATTCGCCGGCGGAGCAGACGCGTGTGTCGGTGTTGCCCCGAGACCGGGTGGGAGCAGTCAGCGAGAGAGAAAGGGAGGCCTCTGCCCCCGCAGAGATCGCCGGGAATCACCGAGCATTTCCGATTGTAAACGAGCACGCGCAACGAGCGCCCTAACCCCCAGGCCCATCGGCACACACAAATACACACGCGCGTATACACACATATACACACACGCGTGCGCACGCATCCATACACAAGACCGTGGCCGTTGAGCGCTGCTGATGCTGCTTCTGCTTTTGCCGTTCGCGCTACCGTTCTCACTCGCCCATCTTATGTCTATACATACACTCCCATCTTATTGCCTCTTTCCCACAGTCTTTCTCTTTGTCGTTCATTGCCACGCGCACGTTAGTACCCCTTATTTCTGTTTCACTTGCTCCCTTTCCCATCGTCAATGTATATAACTGCCGCTAACACCGTGGTAGAGCGATACTACCCTTAATCACATAGCATATCCCAACATCTCTGCTGTGACTCGTAAACACGTTCTAGTCATATCCGATGACTATACAAATTACGAATTATCCGTCAGACCATTCATTCGATATTATTATCTTGGAATATTAGTCATGAAGATGTAGTAACGAGTAAAGACAACGCTT
>CAJUYH010001004.1:4828-28065 GCA_910591685.1 Galerucella tenella | reverse complement strand
AAAAAAAAAAAAAAAAAAAAAAAAAAAAACAACAAATGCATATGTCTATATAACTGCATGTGCGAGTGAACGAAGCAGAAGTTGAGTTGCACTGCACGTGACGTGAATTTGAACAATGTAGGGAAAGTAGAAAAATGTAGGCAACGTGATTTTTAATTATTTTTTTTGTGTAACCATGTGAATGAAGAAAAAACTCTCAAAGGGTAAATCTCATCCATACCGGCATTCTTCCACCCTATGTTAGTCAATTGAGCGTTTTGAAGTAGTTCTAATTATCGTACGCAGAGTATAATTGACATTAACCAGACTGTTATTTTTTTCTCCAGGAAATCTTAACATATAAAAAGAGTGGCATAAAGACATTCCATATAGAAGTTCCTAGATTTTTCTCATGGAGCTCTTGTTGGCGTTACTCTTATTATATTTGCGGTAGGTAAAGATAAATCCGATTAACGCAAGGACATTTTTAAACTTCACCGTCTAGAATAAAAACTCGCATATATAAATAACTTTTCATTATCTTCGATATCAAAGATGAATAATTTTGCCGTAATTGCAAAAATGGGAGAAGGAAACAGTTCAAAGGCTATATATAGACAAATATAAAGATATATTTGCGTAAAAATTTGTGTTATCAATGGCCATTACGTCCGGTGAAACCCAAAGTGCTTCCACTTTGTCACATCGAAATCGAGGTACATCTATTGATTTATTTTGTAGACCACTTGGCTAAAATGTTCAACACTATATTTATGAATATTATTTATAGTTTCGTTATTATGAATGTACACTGAAAAATACCCAAATTTTACTTTTCTTCATTAGCAATTGTTGAAATCATTCCGCCGACCGAGAGAGAACTGAACCATTCGATTTAGCAAAATTTATCCTCAATATTGGTAAACTGGAAACGACAATATAATAACAAATTTTCTATAAAAAATTGAAAATTTCACTACGAATTTTTACAATTACTTTTCTAACAAATAAACATCTTTTCCGAAATCCCAACCACTAAATTAAATCTACAATTATAAATTTGAGAAAGTTGACAGATTATTCTAATTTTACGACTTGGAAAATCATCGAAACGAAATTCAATACAAATGGCATAATTTTTTTTATCGTTAAGTGCTATATTGAATTTGCAGTTTTTAATTTTTCAATTGTGACAAGTTATTTATTATTCGTCAATGTAATAATAATAATAATAATAATAATAATAGTTAAGTTTTTGGAACAACTGTTATCATATAAATCCAAGGATTTCTGAAGGCGTCAATAAAAAATTCATGGCTGTGTTTTCAACATCAGTAATCCGTAACTTCGATTGATTACCAATACTATCAATCCATATCGCATTCATCTCAACTTGCTCTGAGGTCTCATGTCTAAAATTTATTTATGGTTAGTTAAACAATATCATTATCACGCGCTTTACTCGCTCTCTTGTATCTCATTTTTGATATTAAACAGTTTGTAGGATATTACTTACTAAAGGCGAGTAAAGTCATAACGAAGAATAACGAGTGTGCGCTTTTAAAAGTAACCCCACTTCATATAAATACGGTTATATTTTATCCACCTGTGTCGCGTTTTACAACTTGTTGCATAATTGCCGTGGGAGAAAATTAAATTGATATACAAGTCAAGAGGGTAAAAAATTATATACTACGTGTAGTTGTCCGAAAAATGTGAGGTTTTTGTATGGCATATGTATACATATATATACTCTGCATATATACTCCCGGTGAGGCGAGCAGCTTCCGGTGGACACACATTAGTGATATAATTTGACGCCAATGGATGTGTAAAAGCAAGTGAACTCAATGGCAGTTAAGCAAAAAAATAATGAACATTTCGTGTAAATGGAACGTTATTTAATTGTTTGACATATGCCTATGTACATTTGTGCCGTTGATTGAAGAGTCATCAATTCATTTCTAAACATGACTATTGAAATATTGAAAAAATAGAAACACAAAAAAAGACAGGTACGTAACTGTACTTGGGACAGTTTCACAAACTTGACTGATGATAAATTCAAAAGTGATAATAGTTTTTATTATGAGTTGGAATTTCGTTCTCAATTTAATTTAAGACCTTGATTAAAAAGCTGGAAACTTACGCGCACGTATCGTGAGAGAGAGATAGGATGAGGAAAAGGGGAAAATGAGGGAGGGACTGACTTGGTTCATAAAGCGCATTTGTGCGCGTTACTTGTGGAAGAGTGCTTTTTCAAAACTTTATTTTACTCTTGCACTGCAGATGTGGCGGTGAGTTTTTCAACATTTTTTTCGTTTTTCTTTTTATATTTTTTTATTTATTTTTTTCCAGTAAATTAAATTGCACTATCTCATTGTATCACTCATAACCATGAAATTAATAATAGATTTTATCAAATAGTCGTTAAGTCAATTGAAAGACAGCAAAATGTTTTTATAGTTGAAAAAAAAAAAGAAAAACGTTAAACGTTTTCCGTTCTCTCTTAATTATTTTAAAAGTAACAAAATTAATTTCAGATATTTAACTGAATTGCGAAAAGAAAATATAAGATATAAAAAGTTAATAACTCTTTTAGCTGCAGGACTAAATTAATATATGTATAATGAAACTATATGCTGGTACCTATATATTTGAATCCAAAGAGTCCTAAAAAGTTTCGCATTTAAAGCGCGATGCTACGCATACAAACTAATGCCATCTGAAAGTAACTACAGTAACTGCGAAAAAAATTATTACAGCCGCCGGTAAAATACGGATGCTTTTTTATTACGAGTAATAACGATAAGGCATGTACATGAATTGAACAAATTAAATATCCATCAATATATCATAATATCTAGAGGCGCAAAATTCAATGCTGTTATACACTGGAGTATAGGTAGAGAATACTATATATATTTGACACATAGCAAATTACAATGTCGATTAATAATATCCGCCTCATAAATTATAGTCTATTTTTTTATTATTCAATTTATTTCTTTATTGCGTATTCATTAAGGCATTTATGGCCCAAAAGATTATTATTATTATTCCTCTTATCACGTGACCATACACATTTGACACATTTACATTTATATTAAAGATATAAATGTTCTTTGGGAGAAAAAGAAATGGATGAAACGAATATAAACTCAAAGAGCGAAAAAAAAAACGCAGCTCTTTTTATAAATACTTACAAACAGCAAGGTAATTATATAATTTAAATCAACTTCAAAAGGAAGACGTAAGATTAAATGTTTACGCATCTGTAGTAATTAGTCATATTATTTCTAAAACAATTAACAATCAGTCAATGAATGAATACTACTTGAATTTCGCTTGGAAATATTTTGAATTTGTTGTATTATATAAATTATAAATGGAATTTAGGTATCGTTTAATGTCGTAAAAGCTCGTTAACAGACTTTGATTGCTGACAAATATTTGATTGTTATAACCTTGTTCACGTTCGACAAAGGAAGTTAATACGAATTAGATTGTAAAATATCTGTTCATAATTGTTTTTCCTTGTCATTGACATTATTTTCGAACAAATAAGTAATAATGTAGTGGCAGTAATCATTTATAATGTTCTTAAATTTATAGATTTTCTTGTAGAAAAATATGAAGTTTATATTGAAAATCGTTTAGATCTACACTAACAAAAATAATGTTCGAATAATAATGTTTTGTCCATTAACATTGACGTCCTGGCGATGATAAACGGCGATTCGATGAAAATGGATTTTGTAGCAGTCGTGGCGACGTTTCAATTACACGCAACAGCAGTGCGTCAATATAATCTTCAAGGTCACTCACCCGTTTCTTTTTATCGTTTACTTCTGTTTGTAATTGCAGAGCCAATTCAATGAGGTCCTTAAAAAAATGAATTGAATAATAATAAGAAAAAAAAATAACGTCCTCAAGTATTATAAAAATATTTCATTGAAGTGATGTTCTTACCTCGCGCGTTTTACCTTCAAACTGAGCAAGAACTTCATGAGGCAATCTACTACTCTTCATTCCCTGGATGTTTCTTTTAGCATCTTCACCGCCAATAATAATTCTCTCTAAAGACGGTTGAACTTCTTCAATATCCTTATTACCTTTGTGCTCTTTCTCCTTTTTCTTATCTTTCTTTGATAGCTTTTCATCCTTTACACCTTTACTATTACACTTATCATCTCTAATATTTGGACTGCGGTCTCGGATAAAGTGTTTGTCTTCCTTTGTACGCTTTGAATGTATAATTTCACGTGGCGCAGGACTCGGTGGCTCAGGTGTATCTCTAGATCTCGTAGTTGGCGATGGTGATGGTATTGGTGATGTTTGGTGATTTTCTTTAGCTTCGACAATAATAATTTTTGGTGGTTTATTTTCCCATTTTTTCGTTATATTATTTGATTGTATTCCAAGTTTCCTGCCCCACTCATCTTGCTCATTATTTTCTGTCTTAATAGATGATGCATTTGATGGTGAAGCAATAAAACGCGGTGGTTTATTTGGCGCTGTACTTGTTGGTAATGCTCCTACTGCTGACGTTGGCGAATTAAATTCTGTCGCTATTCGTGATAAAGAGCTTTGCGTTGTTGTTGAATTACTCGAATAACCTGACGTGACATCACTCGACACTGGCGTGTTCAATGACGACGCTGAACTTTTGTGTGATAAATCATCAAACTGAAAATTACGATTAGTAAATGTGATTATTTGAGTCTATTGAATATCGTATTTGCTTAGTAATGTTCTCTGACCGAGAATTGAACAGTAGTTTTTGAATCTAAACTATGCAATTGAGGCACTTTGCTTAAAAAATCTTGCATCAAAATATGTGCATATATGATGAATAAACAAAACATTCGTAAATTTCACGTTTATAACTGAGCAGAGTCACTAAATTAATTGTCTTTACTATTTTGAAGAAAATATAGTTTTAATCTCTCTCTATAACATTCTTCTTAATGACCTAACGATATTTCAAATGATTAAATTTAATTTTATGCCAAATATATTGGCTTGAATACAATTCAAAATACCGTTCTCCCATGAAAAAGTCCATCCAAAATAAAAATTATTATCACTATTGATATCTCCTTTTTTTTTATGTATTCGTTAGTTTATTTGCGACAAATACTCACGGTAAATTCATCATCATCTTCACTTATTACACCAGGATCAGCTTCACCTGGTTCCTGACCTGATGGCCTAATATAGTGCTCTTCAATTTCATCAAAATCATTTTTATTCAATTTATTTTTACTCCTGCCTTTCACCCGATTTCCAATTGATTTGGCCAGTTTCTTCAAGCCTTTACGTTTTTCTAAACTGCCAATACTCAATAAACTTCCGCCAATTGATTGTGCCGCAGTTGATAATTGTCCAAGTGAGCTTTTGTGTCGCTCTTTTCGTGTGAGATCAGTTAAACTGCCGGCTTTTACGATGAATCCTATTTTTACCTCAAGCACACCTCGTTTCTTTGTATTCTCTTTGCCGGGTTTGCTTTCAAGCGTGTACCTGATTATGAAATAAAATATATTTTAATACCATAATAATAGAAAACATTTGTTTATAACTCTTTTGTGATATATGCGATCTATCAATTTATTCATGGCATAATAAAATATATAAAGCGGAATAAAAATTGTTTAGAGGTATTGTTTCATTTATTTGCATATTACTAACCATCTATTCTTTGGCCTCTCGTATACATCAAAGCTGGATAGAGGAACAGCAATTGTTCCCAGAAATTCATCAACGCCCAGGAAGTTACGATGCAGCGCGGTTAAAACAATTTCCGCAGTATTACCCTGTGTTGGTATTTGAAGCTCGCATTCCTCATGCCACTCAACATCCTCAGCGGCCTTCTCTTTAACCGATGTCTGGTATTTCTCTTTTCCAAGTCCAATCGTTACGAAACAGTCGTTTGTCTCTGATGAAAGTCAAAGTGGGCGAGACAGAAAAAGAAAAAAAAAAGTCGGTCAATGACAAATAAAACAATTCAACTACACTCATTCAACAGGTTTCAATATGTGATTAGTATGATTACTCATAACTGATGTGTCCAGTTACATTTTGAATTTTTAGAAGCAGAATATTAATGTTGATTCGAAATATTTTGGATGCATCTGAAGAAGTAATATCAAAAAGACTATTAATATAATTTCGTTTTGGACGATGAAATTACATTCGCCGCAGTAGAATTGAATGAATAAATTTATTAATGAAAAAAGTGACGTCTATTTCGTTCTATTAATCATGAAATGTGATACACTGCCACATATACGAATAAGTTGATTGTGTCACGATATGAATTCTGACAAGTTTATCGTCATTTATATAGCGAAAAGTATTACCTTAGTCAAATGACAGTTCTTTTTACTGAGATAAATACATTTAGTTGAATATATCTTTACTGTCACAGACACTTGTACATGAAAACTATTCATTTTTTCCGGCTAGACTGCAGTAATATTCCAAGCGAAATGGCACCACACGTACATGAATATTTCTACGTATTTATCATTATTATATTTATACAATAAATGGTCAATAACCCCGAAATTTTTTGAGTAGTGTTTTAATATACTCTTGATTGTAGTTCACACATAAAAATTAGTAATGTATCATTGGTAGTAGTGCAATAGTTGTAACACGTGTAGAAGGATCTGATTGTCAATGCAAATATCTCAAAATTAAAACGATCAATTATTTTCTAATTGAAAATTAATAGAAATTAATGAGGAGTAACCTTCGCGATGAAGTGACCTATCTGGTTATTTTCCAGACAATATAGTAAACGTAATACTCGATAAAATTATATCTGAAATTGTGAGAGGTGTCTATCTAAAATAAATCTAATCTCTATCTAAATCTAAACTTTTTTTTTCTGTGAAATTAAATTTATTAATTGGCTGTGATTTATTTTTTCACTGCAGATTGTACAGCTTTAAAATTTGTAAGACTTTGAAAAACATAACAGTTTTATTTCCACCGTAGTAATATCTTTAATCATTATATAAAGCATGAAATGAACGTTATCGCACCTCTTTAAAGAAAATTAAATAACCATTTCACTCATTAGTCTATTGAAAAGTTACATTTGGGGTTGCGTTTCTGAAAGGACGCTATTTTATTTTTTAGATATGTGGGGGGGGGGGGGGGCAATATAAGGTTAAAGCCAAGTTTGTGGGGTCGCCACCCTTGTCTCACGGCCGCCATCTTGGGAAAAGAAGATGAAATGGTTTTCGCGGTTTATCTCCCGAGCTGTTGCTTTCAGAAAAAAAAATTATAAACATTTTTTGTTGGAAATCAAATTATCTACAATTTTTATTGAATAACTATTTGTCGTAGAACTATAAGTAAAAAAGTTATATGCGAAAATCTACAGAAATTTGAGAAAAAAATTTATATTTTTCGATATAACTTTTTTTCTAATCATTTTAAGAAAAAATGACATTGAACTATTTTTGTAGATCGTGTTTTGAGAAACAACTTTTATTGGGAACATTTTTTAAATGATTCAATAGTTACGGTTTTACAGCGCTGCGAAACGAGTGCTATTTTTCAGTACTCATAACTATACATATATTATACGTATATATAATAATAATTATTTGCCATAAGTTTTTATCATCTTGTTATTTTTTTTATGATAATCTTTTTAATTATTCATAATGTAATATTGTTATTAATTAATTATTGACTCTTTTCCCCACCACCCACGAGGTAGAGTCTGGAGGCGCGTTTCTTTTTACGTGGTATTCCGAGTAGGCATAATCCACGGTGATTTTCTGAATCACAACTACTCTGTCCTCGGTCTTTTTGATGGACCAGGCTGCGGCTCAGCATCTGTTTGGCTTTCTATATTCAATACTTGAGAGAGAACCGGAGAAGGAAATGGCGTCATTGTCGGCGGTTCATCATCAAAATCACTTTCATCAATTAAATTCGAGAGCTCCATTACGGTGCGGCAAGTCTCTCCTGAACAATGGAAGCACACTGCAGAACATTTCAGGCCTGCTTTTCGACATCCACACATCGCTCCGAAGTTTCCCATGCATCTGCAGAAAATTAATTTTATAAGCTCCGGGGGTGCTGAAGGTTTAGACTTCTGCACTGGCATCAATATTTTTCCACATCTTTGCCAGCCCCAGTCTTCAGGATCGATATAATTACCAAGCTACGACTGGACCTGATGGTAGACTCGGAAGCTGCGTAACCGAGCTGTATTTGATATTGGAGGAAGTGAAGATAGATTAAATGTGCTCTTTGTCACTGACTTGGCGAATTGTTTATATCTTAGGCTGTCAAAAGAATTATCATCTTTATTACCACCATATAAAGAGATAAAAAAAACGTTCACCAATGACCGCGAGCAAAGCAGGGTCAACTCTCTTGTTGAGGAACAAAGATGTTTCACTTGCTAACTCTAGATGTTTTTCCAGGGTTTTCAGAAATTTAAGTTTGCCGATGTTGTAAGAAGCTGAAGTTGCGTCACATCCTGAAAAAACATGGAGAAACAGCAGGTTATCCGCAATGACGTACGTAAAACCTGACGGACGATGCAGTATTCTCGGTAACGACACAGATTTAAAATTATTTGAAAAATCAATAATTCTAAAGTTTTGTAATGCAATGGCAAATCAATAATTAATCAATAACAATATTACATAATAAATAATGGAAACGATTATCATAAAAAAAATAACAAGATGATAAAAACTTATGGCAAATCATTATTATTATATATACGTATAATATATGTATAGTTATGAGTACTGAAAAATAGCACTCGTTTCGCAGCGATGTAAAACCTTCACTATTGAATCAATTAAAAAATATTTCGGATAAAAGTTGTTCCTTAAAATACGATCTACAAAAATGGTCCAATGTCATTTTTCCGTAAAATGATTAGAAAAAATGTTATATTGAAAAATAGAAATTCTTTTCTCAAATTTCTGTAGATTTTTGCATATAACTTTTTTATTTATAGTTCTACGACAAAAAGTTATTAAACCAAAGTTGTAGATAATTCGCTTTCCAACAAAACATGTTGATAAAATTTTTTTTGTGAGACCAATAGCTCACAAGATAAACCGTGAAAACCATTTCAACCCGGTTTTATAGGATGGCGGCCGTGGCACAAGGGTGGCGACCCCACAAATCTGGCTTTAACCTTATACTGGACCCCCCCCTACATATTTAAAAAAATAAAATAGCGTCCTTCCAGAAACGCACGCTAAGGCCTGAAAAATATAACATTAATGGACTACATTTGCGACTCATAATCTTAAGCATAATATTAAAAAAAAAACATTTTTCGTGTTTCAAGATGAAAATTGGTAATGAACTACTGGAAGGAACTACTCACAAATCCTGCATTCACATCAAACTATTTTTCTCACTCAACGAAAAGAAACAACCACAAAAAGCTTTAATTACTAATTAACCTGATGAATAATGAAGACTTCATGTAACACATCTGGCAGTATATGGTAGCGACAATTATATATAAAATATTTATAATATTCAGTATTATTATATTTTACATCATCACTGTATTTACCGAGTCAAATGCCTAACTCTCACATAAAAAGCATCATACACGCACCTGAAGCTAGTGATTATACCGCTTTCCGCAGCTTTTATAACATTCTTTACACAAATAATTATATATTTAAAACGGTACAATTTGTCTTTAGTTGCATGTCAATGGACACCAATGACCTCATGAATGTCATCATTAGATTTATACTCACTATTTTTCCCTTTGGTCAACAGTCCCTTTGCCCTTTGGACTGAAACAAGAAACAAACAATTTTTTTTACATTGCACTTCTGCTCATCACATGTAATTTTATTTTTAATTATAACTTTCAAAAACATACATACATATATATGTACATATTATAGAGTATGTTTATCTATATGTGTGTATTATCAATGCAAAGAATTAAACGTTAATATTTAATTGTTGAAAATGCACAATAACACATGCGTGCACTTAAGTATGACATCCTGTTGAAAATCTCACGCACGCACTACACTCACATTACTTGCATGCATCCAACCCGCTCGCAAGTTGCTCAGACTAACATTAATGACAATTGTCACAAGTTGGATACATATATATCATGAAGTATATGAGTTTTGGAATTATGTTCAGAGAAACATTTCATGGTCGTTGCGTCCCTTCACAAGTTGAAGCATCGTGTACACTTTCCTCTTACATAGTTGTAGAATTAAATACATTTATGTTTGTATATTATATCGTTGAAATTAAAAATTCCCACACAATTTCAAACTTAACGGCTTATAGTAAAATTTGACTGGATATATAAACAAGTCGCTGGAAGAAAACTCGCGCTATATCAAAGGTCGATGGCAGTTGACGTACAGCTTTTTTTTTTTTTTTATTATTCACGGGCTATAGAACTTAATAAAATGGTGAGCCGCGCATAGGCAAACATGCGGGAAAGACTAAAGTAGATATACAAGGTATGCACATATATGAATATATATATATATATATATATATGTATGTATGGATGGATACGTGAGTGAATAGACGCTACGATGAACATTGAATGCTTCAGTGGTATGTCGTTCACATCCAGATTTTCTTGCCGGTTTCTTCATCCATTATAAGATAAAACATTCCACCTTTATCGTTAATTTTTTTCTTTTTCATTTTTTTCTCCTGCCTTTTCCTTTATTCTCCTATTCTCACTCACATTTTTCTCAAGTGTTTTCATAGCTCAGTGTTTCCTGTTCAAAGCGATTTATACTATACACAATGAGAGAAAATATATTCACAACGTATTCAAAACATGTATACATTCATTTAAATAAATTCTTTTACATCTATTCTCATACGCAGTATCTATAGAATTTTGCAGTGGTGATTATATATACACATACGTGTATGTGTAAATATATTCGATGTACAGTGAAACAAGTTTTCTTGATTTATTTTTTTTTTTTTTCCGTGCTTTGGGGTATTGTGAATCATGAGGGAAATCGCAACTAGTCCAATTATCTGGCGCACATTATTTATCTTTCTTCATTTTAATTTGAAATGTTTTCACCGCGTTTACGAACTCTATTATTTATTGAGACTGCGTATACAACCGGAATTACTCTCTCTCTCTCTCTCTTTCTCTCACTCTCAATCTCACGCCCATATGTCTTTGTCAATCAGTGTCGTGAATATAACGGTGATTCAAGTTTAAACTGAGAGACAGACACATACATGACTAGAAAAGTGGAGTTGGCACATGACGCTTGATGGTTAAATTTATACGTTGAGAATGATGGGCAGTGTGGTGTCTTGTCCACATATGGCTTCATAAAACTCGTATAAATGCACTTGTATATATTTATGTATTAAAACAGACATGATGATAGTGAAATGAATTGAATTCCATATATTATAACAAAAAAAATTGTCCAAGTCAAACATATATATATATATGTATATTATATAGTTATGTGATGATATTATCGTATATATATCATTACGGTACATTGACTCACCTGACCTACCTACCCACTTATCAACATTCACTCGCCCTCTGTCCTCTGTTCCCCACTACATATCAGCAGTTACCTGTCTCGTTTATTCACATACTCACATTCGTCAGTACAATTCAAAATTCAATATCATCGTGATAATGTATTGACGTGTCATTGTAAAAGGGATGTTAAATAAACAGTGAAAAGAGAAAAAAAAATATAATTGCAATTGAATTGGAAAATTATTTACCTGTCACTTGAACATGCGTGGGGCTCCACATGTTTGTGTTACCATATGAGATATAAATACGTCAGTGTATCATTTGGTCAACGAAACCTTTTGTGTGTTGGTGTATTCACCTATACGTGCATTCAAACGATGACGAATCACACCTGATGATCACACCGTAAATCCACCGCTATTTTCGCTTTTAATTTCACACATTATATCACGACTTGTTATATTTTTTTCATCCTTTTTCGTTACTGTTTTGTGAATTTTTTTATTTATTGCACTTGACGCGCTAGATTGTTTCAATATTGTCACTATCGAATTAATGATGATTGAATAGATATATAGTTAATATTTTTGTTTTGAATAGCGTAATAAAAGTGAAATGCGAACACTGTAATGTTCCGTGGATGACGGAGAACTATCGGAGCATTGCCTGGTCTACCTTGGGCATCGCATCCAACTGTGCCGCGTAGTTCAACGCGCATCATGTGTGCGCAGCCACTTCCATCCGCACTCCAGTAGTGTCACTTGATGACAATAGGCCCTGTAACTACAAATTAATATATATATATATTTTATATGACAAATATGGGATTTAAAATTATGTCATGTCAATTGTCCTGGCGGTTTCCTCCAATTCATTTTTTGTTTATTCATTTTCATTTTTTTAACTTTTGTAATTTTGCTCATTTTATAAATATCATTTTAGCTCTGTTTATAAAAATTTATTTATGTAAAATAAGTTAATTATGATGAAGAGTTAAATGATAGGATGAGAATAGTCCATTTGATAACGATAATTTTTATGTTTAATGCATATTGGTAAATTCATTATTAATTCTGGAACGCAAGGTCACCGTGTGTACTCACCACACACCTTCTTCAGGTAAATACTCGTGATGTGGTGCGTTGCGTATTTATAAACATATACGTAGTCAGTGCGACCGAATGATAGAGAGTAGGGAGAATATTTTGAATTTCGTTTTTGTATTACACACAATTATTTTTCTACAATTATTTTAATTCAATATGGAAAAGACAAAGAAAATCGTGGGCACTGTGAAATATTCGTACGTTCCTCTGACACTGCTGCTATTAGCAAAAAGTTTTATGTAAAATAAGTTTAACGGTTAACCGTCATCTGTCAGTTCATTGCAGCCAGGTTCGAATGTTACCTCACATGTTTCTGTATATCATGAGTAAAACATCAAACAATTTTACGGACAAATTTTACTTTCTATACGTTTTTATTACTTTTATATTAGCTCATGCATAGTTATAGGGACATAACATGTCACTTCAGTTGAAGTTTTATGAGTTTTTTGTATTTTTTATGTAACTGCGTGCAAATGATAACAAAATCTTATGAAACAATTACAGCATTCATATACAATATTTCAATGTATTATTATAATTTACATCGAATTCCGTAGGTTTTGAATAAATTCATAAGTATTGTTGACAACAACGTGCTATCTTTCTGTTCACATCAGCAAATGTAAAAATTACACAATATTTATTTGCGTATTTAACACAATTTCACGTCAATTATTTGGATAAATAATAGCACTGGAATTTATCACTTCGCTATACGATATCATGATATATTTTTTCTAGCCTGCCATTTTCTCTTTTACTTTGCACCACAAATGAAAAAAAAAAAAAAAGTAGACAATGTCAGTTTTTTTTTATGTATGTTTGTGGTAGAATGCGGTCAACGTCCGAAGGATTGTCAACTGATGAAATATGCAATCATTTGACTGTTCAGTCGACTTTATTCACAGGATGACCAACAAATTTCAAATTATTATTAACTGATATTATTTATAAAGCATAAACATAAATGGAATTGAAACCATGTATGAAATTACATAGAATTTATATGTTGTTACCAATCGAAAATATTAATTGCAAGGTAAATGGAACAGACTACGTTATATTATCAATTTTCGAAAGTAATAATAAAAATAAGTTGATATGAATTTTTTTTTTTTCTCCCACTGCACAAAGTGAATAAATGAAAAAGAAATTAATTCTTGACAAATTACGTATCCAAAGTTCTTCAACTTGAATGGCCAATTAATAAATTTATTGTGGAAATTTTTTGAAGTATACTGACTTGTATATATCAACTTAAGTCTTTTAAAGTTCGACTTGGACATTTTTCACAGTAAGCTCACGATATATCCATCAGATGACTGATAATATGATTTCCGGCAAACTTGCGGTAATTTCATAACGAAAAAAAAAATTGTTCCGTTAAATTATTTATCGGTGTGTAATCGTTACTGGATATTTATTAGATTAATAGATATTTTCATCTGTTACATGAAAACAAAAGTAACAATTGAAATACTTTGAGCAAGTGTTCAATGTAATTTCATTTTGTTTTCAGTGATTTGTCACACGCAATTTTTTTCTTTTTGTTTTTCCTATGCTCTACTTTATCATAATGAATGCTAATATTGAAGAATATTCTTTACCCATCAGTTTTCTTGACAAATTACTGAATCATACAAAAATAATAATATTACTAATTTTATTTAAAATTGAATAGTTCCATTCATTTCACTATTTATACCACACAATTTGAATGTGCAATAAATAATAAACATTGAATCGCGAGTATGATCCCAGTTAGGAAACAGGTTTTACTACATCATTTTTTTTCAAACGTCATACTTATGCAGAGATTACTACTCAAATTCGCAATTTATTCTTTTACACTGGGTATATAAATATTTGCATTTCTTCACGTTCACCATCGTACTACGAAATTTTGCATACCATTCCTTACATCGGATAATGAATTGCACAACCTGATGCTAAATATGTATATACTCACCATAATGTGTCACACTACTGATGAATCACAAATTTTTTGATAACATCATAAGTCTTCATATTCATTTTTAAATAACAATACAGTATTCTCATAATGTTGTATTCAAAGTGAAAATACATATATAAGTATTCATTTTCGTTCAATATTAATGATAATTGCTACTTCATGTCTGGAACAAACAATATGGTTACTTTATTGTCATTTGCATATGTACTTATTAATTATGTATTATTTATTTTATATTTTTTATTTACCATAAAATTTCATTTGCATTTGTCATCAATTCATCATTCACTTTGGCAGGCGACATCACGATAAATTGTTGACTGTTTTCCGGAGAACGTGACTCGTTTCACATTTTTTATTCTTTCGTGCCTTTTATCATTCCTCGTATGTAATATTATGTGGTCGATAGATGACAAAGATCTCCCGCCAGTTGTCCTATGATGCTATTATTATACCGATAGCAATACATCTGCTGCAACCAACTGCAATGGTTAGATTTATAATTAACTTCATCGATAATTTGTATAATATAATATAAATATTATCATAAAAAACGCCAGTTTTTTTTTAACACAACAATGTGTATTGAATTGTGCAAAGTTTCATCCAAGTGAGAGTGTACTCCCACGAACTGAAGAATTCATCGAATGCTTAGTTTGCTATCAAAGATGATTTTCTGAAGAAATATTTAGATATGATCTTTTATTAAAAAATGGCTGTGAAATTACTTTCCATTATTACAATTTCTATTGATTATTCACATTACAATATACATCGAGTTCATTTTGATTTGGAGATAGTTCCAACATTTGTTTATACACCAATCGATACATTTTTGAGCGACAAATTGATTAATTCGTTTTATATTCCATCAAACGAATAATTAGTGATCAATGTATACTCATTGATGAGCTGATAATTAATTTTTCACCTTTAAAATTCAGAAAGTTAAGTTTAACGAACAATTATAAGATGCAAACTTTGTAATCAATTCACTGCGATAATTGCGAAAAATTCATTCTCCAAGATGCTTCTTATAGTTGGTCATGTAAAAATATTAAGTGATTTAGCACAAAACTGCTTTACCATTCAAGATGGTGATGCAGTTTTATATTAAAATCCATTAGATTTTGTATATTCACATGAATCTCGAGGTCATTGAATCAAAAATTTTCGCAAAATTGACGTGACGGTTTTTATCAAATCATCAATTAATATATTCATACAACTTAAATTTAATACAAATCAAATTTTTTAACGCGATTTTATCAAATAAATTTAAACAAAAATACCGACATATCAAAGCGGAACTAATTTATTAGATTGCACGTCGTGTGTCATGCTTCTCTGTATTAAAAATCTACCTAATCACTTACACACAAAATATTGTTAGACAATCAATCAATAGTATCGAGTGATATGAAATAAACCCAGACCCCACTCACTTTGTCTCGAATTGGTAACTAGCGAAAAAACAATTCACATATCGTATTGTAAAGACATATAATGAAATATAAAAAATAGATATTACCCATACAAATGTATGAGACTAAAGTTTTTATAATGCAATGCACATGGATTTTTGGAATGCACGGTATATATACATATGTAAAGTCATTGGCAATTACTTCATCGTTATTATTCTCAATGCATCATATAATCATGTACACATTTGTAGTTGGCACAAACATTTGCAGGAAGTCAAATTTCCTCAAATAACAATAACTCTATGTCATTGCAAAATCCCTGGGATAAATATAATTTAAATCCGTTATACTCGAAACTAAAGCTCTTACTTGAGCTAGACGACGAGCAACAAAAACATTAGATAACTAAAACAAATAAAAAATTTTTTTAAGCAAACAAAAGTTTTGTATCATATAGAGATTTTAACTGTGATAACAATATCGATAGCCAATAAAAATTGCGTAATAGCAAGGACCATTCTTGAATGTAATTTCAATTTGTCAACGGAAAAATTGAGACAATCTATTTATTATGCAATTTATTAAATATCACTAATAATCCAATCTTCATAACATAAAACTACGATTATTCTACACAATTTCAACATACTGAAAGATCAGTTGTGATATTAAATTTAAAAAATACAGTACTTTCAATTTGTCTATTCGTGAAATGCATATGAAGCATCGACCCGATTAACGGTTAGAGTCCAATTTTTCTACTTAATCAGTATTCACATTTTAATTTTGAAATCGTAATGTATTTAAGCGGTGAGTTATATCTTTGAGCGTTGTTTTCTCAAGGACTACGAAATATCATTGCCGTAGTAAATAATAGTTGTATTATGTTTAGTACAATTATTCTATATCGCTATTGAGGCTGGTCCTTCATTTGTTATTTTAGAAAATGCAACAATACAACTTTTTACGTAATTATTTTTCAGAGAATGACAAATGAAAAACAAATAATAGGGTTACTGTATATCGTCCAATTTCGTCGACCACTGCCATATTGCACTTTTTTATTTATTTATTTATTTATATAAACTATTCCCATCATAATAATTACTCACGAATTGAATTTATTATCATATATTTTATTTAATCGTTCACAAAATTATGTATAGATATATAATCTCACATGTTTGCTTTTATACCCATTGTTCTGCCATCATCTCAATGTTACATCATCCTACTGCCAACTATTATTTATATGAGATATACATCTATCTTCCCAGCGTTACGAAACTGTCAGTGATGTTTATTCGGCCTGGTTAGCTTTGCATTATAACAGACGTACCATTACTACGCTTATATTGCTCATCGTGCAAACATATCACACGATGATTCATATATATGTATATATGATTCCGCTATATCTCACTAGTAATATAAAAAATCCCCTGATGATAACCAATAAAATGGAAACTAAATCTGATGTATACAAAGTATTTTATGTAAAGTATTCCATATGAATTCACCTACTCATCAGCTACGCTGACAGAAGAACTATATTAAGAAGTGACCGTATCATTATTTTCCTGATTCAACTGTGATTTTTCATGGATTTTAAGTAAAATTATTTCTCAGAAAAAGTAAAAAATTTGTTTTTGCATCATTGAAGCTTGAAGATGCAAATAAAATTTTACTTGTTGCAATTATTCATTTTAGATTATAACAAGTAAAGCATTATTTGATTTTGTCAAGTAAATTATTCACTCACTTCTAGTAAATTTTGATTTACACTAAGTAAAATTGTACTTACTATGACAAAATTTTTTACTTAAATACCGACAAAAAATTTTTATGTCACTTTTTTACTTGGATTGAGGAAAAAAATTCTCTCTGTGTAGAGATGGCCAATCGCCCATTTCAATCGAAAAAATTTTTCATAATTCTTTGTCACAAAATAACATTTGTTTTTTCCAAAATATTTTTGGCAATTCATTCATTAAACCCTACATAATATCGTTAATATTTTTATTCAACAATAGGAAAAGTATTTTTTTTTTCCAATACAAATTCATGTTGAAAAAATTCAACGTGTCCAGCTGTGGATGTTCAGATCGCAGATTTATTATATAAATTTTCGTTTCAATTTATGATCCACACAAAGCATGAATAAAATATTTTCAATTGTCTGCTAATTGGCCAATGAAAGGCGACAATGAAATCATATATGATCCGCACAATAAAAAATCACATGACGTTAATGACGTTAATGAATTAAACAGTAGGTAAATAAAGCGAATATATATCTGAAATAATTTCATTAAATCGAATAAAATAATACAATTGATATAAAATAACACTATTATATTAATTTGATTTGTTATTTATATATAGCATAGAGAGAGAATGTTCAATCAGATGCCAATTGTCGGCGAACAAAACGCGGTAATAAATTCAAACTTGGTGTTTTCGTCTCCTGCCATTTCAATGGCGCAACAATCGTTCTCTCATGTCACAGCTCGCGCCATTCCCCTACTCTCCTCCAATTTATACGCTATATATCCCCCATACAAGCAGCACGACGAGGCTCACCTTCGTGTCTTTTCGCCACGTCGGACCATTTCAACGGTCTCAACGACCAGTGTCTTGCATGAATTACTCTCTCATGCTATTTTATTTATAGATATTTATCTATGATAAATATTTCACGTGATAGAATTTAAATCACACTCATTTTTTAATTATAATTGCAATTGTTCATTCGATTATACCATAAAAATATGGAGAAAAATTATTTTGAAATTCGATAAAATAAATTTTATATCGTATATTTAAATAAAAATACGAATGTACAGAAAGTTATTAGCATTTGTCGATGATTCAGTGGATTTTTTTCTCAATAGTCAGAGAGAAAAGGATTTGAAGAGGTAAGAAAAAAAGCTGGCGCGATCACTCGTGACAGGTAGACTGAGAAAGTACGGAAGAAAGAGAGAGTGCGAAGAGCAGACCGGAGACCGGTACGCGATATTAGAAGAGGGGAACAAGTAGTCGCGGTGGTAATATACAGTGGTGGGGAAAAAAAAAAAAGAAGAAAAAATCTAGAGGGAGAACTTACTCCCAGCTGGTTGTGTGTCCGGTAAATTCGAGAGCCGCTACACAGCGCGTGTCTCGTGAAATCCAAAGACGCGGTACAACAGAGCGCGGCGGCGGGTCCTTCTTATGCACAAACTTGTTATATATATTTTAATTCCACAATATTAAACGATAATTTGTTTAAATTTCTTTCTTGTTTATCGTGCACACCGGAGTGTTTTGTGTGTTTGTTTATTATTACATTGTTGAACATAAATATTGGAAATAGAAGAAAAAATTTTTGAATATGTCGTTAAAAAATGATAAATTGCCATGCGCTCGTCTATGCCACATCGTCAAATGGGATGACTTTGACGGTTATGGATTTAATCTTCATGCAGAACGCGGCAAGGACGGTCAGTTTATTGGCAAGGTGGACGAGGGCTCACCGAGCCAAGCAGCACAATTGCACCAGGGCGATCGTATTATTGAAGTTAATGAAATAAATATTGCGAATGAAACTCATAAACAGGTGGTGGATCGTATTAAAGCATTTCCAAATGAAACGAAACTTTTGGTAGTGGATCAGGAGGCGGATGATTATTACAAGGCCAACAACATCGTCATCAGAGGTACACTGACGGGTATCAAGGTGATCAAGACACCTGAGAGGAATCCAGCTACAGTTGAACACGAGGCGAGATCTGATGGAAGTATCAGCTCTGTAGAAGATGTAAGTTCATATGAATTATCGCGCTAAAATAGAAATTTATTATGCTTATTTTTTTTCTAGTATTTCTTGAGAAAAAAATGCAATTAATGATGTCTATTTATCTATGTGAAATATATGTGAAATGACGCAACATACCTTATGAATTTTCTATGACAAATATATAATTAATGCATTCATTTCATTAAGTAACTTTCTATATGCCGCTTAGATTTGTTGGGTCGTTTATAAAATATATATTTATATATAAATATCTTTACGTTCGAGAAAACGCACACCGCACTCAATTATGTGCCAATAATTATTACGTTCATGTCGAGCTTATATATATATATATATATATTTGTGAGCATCAAGTTTAATATTATTATATAGATTCTGTCGAACGCTTCGAGGTTTCACCGCAAGAGGTGGTCGTTCTCGCGATCATCTCCACCACGTGAAATAAAATATTTCAAGGTCAAGAGGAAAATATTTTCTACTATCTTCAACATTATTTCGAAATTTATTATTGTTTTTATTTACGTCTCAGTATTTTACAATTTTACGACAGTTTTAAATGATTAATGTCACATTAATATTAGTTTGAGTTGTATTATTATAAATGAATGAGTCGCGTAATAAAATGTATTCGATTGTGATTTCAAAAAAAATTACACAAGTGTGTATTTACATTGCAACAATTTACTGCATCGGACAATTTACAATTTCGCAAAAAGACAGGTGTGTGCTTCGTAGTATGTAGCGACGACTATTAAAAAAAAAAAGGAATGAAAAAAAACCAACGCGTGATGTGCAATTTTAGATATATGTGTGTATGTATATATAATTCACAAGTTGTTTTATGTGAATGACGCGCACTAAGTCAACACTCTCTCTTCTAATGTGAAGAAGACACAATTGAAATGGCACAGTATGTAAAACTCATGTATATATTGTCCGTCGTTCATTAAACAATACCAACAACTTGGATAATTTGAAATGGGTCATAGCATATCGCATGATAACGATGATGCATTAACTTCATTCAATTTTCAATTTATCATTCAACATCTGTGTTTGTTCACAGTTACTCATGCTATTACTTAGCAGTTGAAATATATGAATATAAAGGCAAAAAAAAGGAATTTATGAAAGCTTTCAATTTTTCCATTTTTCAAATTATATTTAGACATTTATCTACTGAATTCCGTTTCATTTTATCTTTGTTGGTGATAAATTCCACATTCAGTACACATTCTAATAGGATTAAAAAATATTTATAGTGACAGTATGACGTAATGGTTTAGACGTTCTTTTTTTTTTTAAGGTATAATAGAAAAAATGCCATTACTATTGGTTGATATCAACTTATCAATGTGTTTGTCATTGTTTCATATTTATTATCTTTTTATGATTATATTCTTCTCATAATTACTTTTGACACACATTACAACGCATTTCATTAATTTCACATCAGTAATAAATAGGAACAATTGAAAAATTCAAAAGAATTATAAATAATGATGAAATTCTGTCGATAAATTTTTATTTTGTATAATTCAATTAATTGTATATAGACACGTGAATACATTTCACTATTGCAGCAATACGCAATATATTAATTTGTTAACAATCAGCTAAACTGTGTTCTATATAAATTCCACAATACATATCCATACATAATTTTATATTTCCACTGCACAAATTAAAAGTGCATACAGAAGTACCTCTCACAATCAATTATTTCATAACATGTACAATCCAATCAAAATTGTCGCGACATGACATCAATCGATATCTAATCTCATATCAACGTAACCATTATATATATTGAACGATATTGCTATTAAAATTTATTTCGTTATTTCACACACTCCATTAAAATATATCTAAATAGTTATCATGCAATTCATTTGTTACAGATATACTATTATAATGTCAATATGTATTTTTACAAGAACACGTGGCAAATACAGAGTTGAATTAAAACGGAAATAATATCGGAAGTCGCTTATCTCTATCCGCACTTTTATATATATATATATACTTAAAATTTCCTCTGGTTGAATTATATATCACTTACTATACCGTATATTTGTCTTGATGTCGATGAAACAGACAGTGCGATTATTTAACATGCATATACATATATATATATATATATATATATATAATATCAGGTATATTAGAATTACCAGCGTTTTTGTTAATGCTTGATTGCTAGATCAGATTTATATTTAATTATTTTTTCCCGTTCCGTGTCTTTCTGATTACAGAGCAAAAAAAAATCCGTGGTTGAACAAAACATGTAAATGATGTTATTCTTCGTTCACACAAATGTTTAGTGTTAATGACAGGTGTAAAATAATTTATGTTGTAAAAAATAGTTAATTTTGCCTTCGGGTAAAAATTGTTTCAATTCAATGTTATTTCAATAGATATAATATGGTCGTACAAAGCATCAAAACTAAAAAAAAAATCAATTTATTTTACGGAATTTAATTTCTGTTCATTCGCTTCTATTCAATATTTTGAAAAATTGAAAAAAAATATTGACATTAGGCTTTTAAAAAGTATTCTGGTATACTATAGCTGATATTTATAATGATCGATCGAAAAAAATACGCAGCGAAAAATTGAAAATGCTTAAGACCATGATGAAAATTTAACAATCCCGATAAATTTTTACAACGTTAGCAGTGACTTTCACTGTTTAGATAACATTTTTTGATTCTCACATATTATCTTTGATCAAAATCCAAATTTTACATTCTTCACTTACGATTTCTACATTGTCTGTTTAAATATTAATATTATTCAATATACCAACAACACCATGTTCATTTATCATTGATCACCATTCAAATTTTTATCAGATGAAAAATGAAACGAGCAAGTATTTTTTTATTTTAAATAAGCTCAGCATAATTTACCATAAACGAAAATATTTGTAATTCTAGTGAAAATTGCATATATATATAAGCAATATAAGAATGGCCAGGATTCATTTCCGCAGCTTACGTAAATTCTAAGCTCCATTCATTGCGGATATGCACATATATAAATGTTTGCAGGAAATTATTTTACATCCGGAGTTGAATCGGAAAAAACAAAGTAATAAATTATAAAACTAAAAATAACATTAAAATAATACACCTACCTTAGTCAATGATGACCATTGTTACAACAAAATTATAAACTTCATTTTCAATGTTGCATTTAAACAAGTATATACGTGTGTATATATATTGATGTAAAAGCTACCTTGAAAATATTATTGTGCAATACATGTAGACGATAGATTGTGGCTTTACGAATAAACACGAATCACTGTAGCGTCTCGATGATTAATAATAATCGCTGTGACGTTCACTGCGCTCATAAATGTACATAGGTATATATAAACGAATGTGTAAAGGTTTTGACGAGAGCTTCCTGACTCAGGACA
>CAJUYH010001003.1:0-54149 GCA_910591685.1 Galerucella tenella | reverse complement strand
ACTATTTATATTCACTTCTGTTCACTCACTGTATACTGAAACTGTTTACCGATTCACTGTATACTGAACAACTCCTCGATTCACTCGAAAACCCGCTATATATACTCCTTTTCGAATCTCTAGAAAATTCTTGTATATACCACCTTTGCGTATACTTCATAATTCGGGAACATTCGAGTTAAACCATTGGCCGCCTTTCCACGCTGTTCGAGAAAAGTCTCGTTATTACCTGCGAAAGAACGATCGCATTCAGCGACAGGACCGGCTTCGGAATTAGTGAGTTCGTAACAATACTTTCCAACTATATATAATTCAAAGAGTCACGCTAACGGCACATATTTACAGTAAAAGTCATATCTCAAAAAATTAAACTAAGATAATTTTACTATGACTGCAAACGCAATAAATGGTCAGTATTTCCATGAGCGTATGACAACTGTTTCTTTAATATAAATCGGGGAACTCCACTAACACGCGAAATTTTTTCCAACGTCGAAGTTAAAAAAAAGATTGGGTGAAATCGGTCAAGGTTTTAGAATGCACTATCGGTTGATGTATACATACATAGATATCTTCTGTATGTTTCTTGTGGTGTATTAATTATTCTTTTTTTTATGATTTTGGGAAAGTAAACCGTAATATTTTTTATATTTTTTTAATTAAACGTTTCTGTACCGTCCCAGCTACATTTATCAAGAACAGTTAAGTTTTTCTCTAATTTTGGTCCCTATCTGACAAATGTAAAAATTCGACAACTAGACAATAATATTTTGAAGTTAGGACTGCAAATAGTATATTATACTCCAAGGTGGTGGAGACTAATTATTGAGCGAGCACCAAGATTAATAATAAGGTGCAAGGTTTATAACTGTCTTCACCACCATGGTGTATATACAATTTTTTCCACTATTAGCCAAATTTAAGACAAAAATTAAAAATAATTCACAAACGCACCACGTGAAGCGTTTACCCCGTCGTCTGACTGACAAGTACACTGTCAGTTTTCAATATATGAACGTATTCGTTATGTCATCAGTCATTTTTGGTTGAGCGCGAATTTTAAACTAATCGCATTTTTATTCGAATAATTTTATCTTGATAGGTAATTTCAGGTAGCAAATATTTTGAAGACAATCTCCTGGGTATACAAAATTATATTGCACAAGTTTTTGTTGTACTACTATCCCTGAATTCTCAAGATATTTGAATTTGTCCATTATTGGCCTAGGTTAATAATAGAAAAAATTATTAACCACTAATAGAGAAATTCAACTTCTCAGTTGGCTAGAAGCAGCAATAATTGTCAACTTCACAGCTAGTAGTGGAAAAAAATGTTTAAGGTCCATTCACTGTAGATCATCTAGATCATCATATCCTTGGTGAAATGTGAAATAGAATATTCAACAAGACATAATTTTGTCCGCAGTAGAAAATCCACACTGTACAGTGCGGATTATCTAGGAATTTTGGCATTGGAAAGTATCCAGTATCAAACATTTTTTAAAGGTAAAATACAATCCTTACGTCTTATTCATGAATTGGCTGAAGATGACTTTGACCGAAGAGCTGAATTCTGCGAGTATCCCATTTAATTTGTTTATTACATTCAGTAACGTATAACTTTCCATAAATTTTTGCAATCAGCTCAGCAAGGGAAATCCGAAAATTGGAAAAAGGGTGGGTTCTATTTTGAAAAAAAAAATTGTGATGGCATCATCACATCACACCCTGTATATCAGATTATAATTTAAAAAAAATATTAAATTCAAATAAAAAATGAAGCTGTTTTTGGAATTCCCAATATTATTGTTTATTTAGCTAATAATGAATTTATGCGTTACTTTATGGACGCACATAAAGTTATAATAGTATATTCTTCAACGAGTGCAGAATGATGGCTATTATTCACGCGGATGAAGTTTCCAAAACGAGGGAGCGCAGCGAGTGAGTTTTGGAATCATCCAAGTGAATAATATCCATTCTACATAAGTAAAAGACTATACTTTCTCCACGACTAAAAAGAAAAAACTTCCAGTGAGGATCGAACCTCGATCGTCCGCGCCATAGTCAACCACCACTAGGCTATAGAGCATATTTATAAAAATGTAAAGAGTAAATATATATACGTAACTCATATTTTTAATCGGAACCCTTATATTTATGAATGAAATTAATTTCGGGAGGCGTACATATTCACTATCGCTACTGTTGTCCGTTTTTTTCTCTTATAATACGTAAAATTATGATGTTATAATTATTTTAACGTTTCAAACGACGCGCTGTCAGAAGCGATTTGCGTTCTTAGGTATTTGACTTTTTAAAGAGACGATTTGATTTATTCATTTTAATACATTTTAGCGTGAATTCTGATAATAATAGAATGTGATTGGCTAACGAGAGTGAATTCTTTTTATTATACACTGGTGTGAAGAATTTATATCATTATGCAGCTAAATATGTAAAAATAATGTGTGCGTTATTATTTAGTCGTGGAGAAAATGTTTTATTTGGTTATATTGCCAATGAAACCGTTTATTATTGCTGAGCAAAGGGGTTAAAACAGTTCCATGAAGTAAAAAACGCTTCGCTTTCTATATATTATTAAGATATGTCAAAGAAATATTAATTCCATTACTAATTAGGACGTTTAAGAGCAGTCCTCATGCTTTCACTAATTGAAATGTGATAAATCAAAACTTTCATATATTTTAAAAATATCGAATACGAAGTATTTATAGGAAATAGTATGTCTCATTGTATAAGATTTGGTTAAAAAACCGACACATACACACTGATAACTGATACTGTGTGCATATAGCGCAGCTCCCCTCAAGTACGCCGCTGCGTAGAATTACAGTAGCAGAGGAATACAAACTAGAACATTTTCCTGCATTTGGTAAGTAATCACTCGGAAACGGAACCCACCAAAGAAATGTGATTATATAGTTGTAAACCGAAGCTTGTGTACGATGAGTGGGGAGAGAAAAGGGAACAAGTAACCCGATGCAGTTGGCATCTGAATCGCGCCTTAAAAGGCATGGCTGGCCGTCCACTCAGGGCAATTGAGAAGGGGTCTGGTCTGATTTGTGGGTTTGCTTGCCTGCCTGCGCTTTACGTTTAGCGCTTCTCACTTTGTATTCCTGCGTGAGAGTTGGCCAGGTCTCAGCAGTAGGAACCGTTACGCGGCAGCCTGCTTGCTGTCGATCGCAAATTCATGTAAACATACTGGATGATTCAATTGGGCGGGCAAGACAGCTTTATCTTCTCGTATTTTATTTATTTTTTCCATAATATGCAGCATGTTGGTTTAATATCAACGTTTTTAATTGATAATATAAAATCCCAAACGAAATCGAAAAAATAATTTTATATATACAGGGCTTTCTGAAAATTCGTACCAGAAATTAAGCAAGGCATGGGTTCGAATCTGGATCGCGGTGAAAATTTGTATTTAATATATTGTGTCGTTTGTATGAATAAACTTCAATATAATTATGTCATGTGACCTTTTAATTATCCACACCTATCCACACTGGTGAATAATGTACGTCATTATACTTGAGGAAGCACACGTAAAATGTTAAAATTATCATTTAGTCATGGACAACAAAAGTGCTTAATTGATAGCGAGTGATAAATAAATGATAAATTGTGGTAAGTCTTATTTTACAACTTCAAAATGTGGATGTAGTTAGTTTTAGTAACATCAACTTACCCCTGCTTCTATTTCTTTTGGGAAGTTCTAAACATCTGAAAAAAAACAGAAATGTGACAATCCTCAACAAAAAAAAAATTGAGAATGTTAACAAACTTCAATAAATATTCCCAAATTATCAAGGAAAATAATAAATAAATTGTTATTTTTTATTTCAACTGAATTTATTTAGTAAGTAGGTGGATCTAATTATATAAGTGAAACTGCCTTTTGCATTTTGTCGATGTTTTTTTTTATTTTAGCTTAACGTGCGCTGGTCATTGGCACAGAAAAGAATAGTTACAAATATCTATAGAAATAAAATAATCATTATTACTATTTTTAAAATAAATTTACGGTACAGATGAGTTGGACAATGTGTTTTGGGTTGATACTTGATACTAGAGGCAGCTTCTTTTCCGTGGCGGTCCGCAGTTTCGTTTCCAGCAATTCCTATGTGAGATGGAATCCAGATGAGAGAAACTGTTATATCTTGAGCAACGAGAATTTGATATATGTCGTGTATGTTCTGGACAATTAGGTAATCAGTAAATATTGTTTTGATTGACTGACTGGAGGAAAGGGAGTCAGTGCATATTGCAATATCTTTGTGGGGTAGGAAGATGCTTTTGAAAGCTTGAAAAATGCTTTGAAGCTCGCCTGTCTGAAAGCTGCACACCGAAGGTAGAGTGAAGGAGCTTATGAGTTCATACTTCGTGGTAACTGCACAACCAACTCCGCTGTCAGTTTTGGAAGCATCTGTACATAGTATTAAATCGTAAGGTTTTTTTTGTAGTAATTTTAGGAATGCTTTATTTACACGTGCAGTGGGAGATTATGGTAAGTAAGGTATCAATTATAGGAATATTTTTGGTCTGAGGTGGAGAAGAAGGTAGAGGGAGCGGGGAGGTCAGTATGTTTGAGTAAAGGAGTGAGTAATTGGGGATAAAATTTTATAATTGTTCGAGGGTTAGTAGGCAGATTAGTCGTTGAATTGAAAAGTGAGTAAACGGGATTGAGAGGATTGGAGGATACTGAGGCAGCATATGAGAGAAGTAGGGATTGTAGTCTTAGTGATAGGGGTGGTTCATTAGCTTCAATATGGAGACTATCAGCAGGGCTAGTGCGAAAGGCACTAAGACATAGGTGGAGAGCGGTATTGTGTATAGAGTTCAGTGAATCTGTAACAGATTTGAAAGCTGACATGTAAATATAGCAGTTTTAGTCAAACTTTGAGCGGATGAGAAGCCTGTATACGATGTTTTAATGCCATTATCTGATGAGTTTTAATTAATTGACGCTTGGTCGTAATCACATTGAACTTTTTAGTGGAATTTGGATAATTAGTTCGTTTGAATATTTGGATTTGTTAACTTTATTTGTCCGGGATTAAAAAAAACACCGTAAAATCGTCGTTGCGTGGATATTTGAAATATTCGAAAGGTTAAGCAAATAATTATTGACCTATATCCATTGTTCGAATTTCTGGTACAGCACACTTCGTTGGGAATTAATAAAGGTCATAAATACAATGATCATAATTAGAAAGTTAAGTCCATAGTCTAGTATGTTTATTTTTTCAACAATTGTAGTATTCATAGGTATAAGTATATGAGCAGTACTCGATTATTTTTGTTCAGTTGGGTAAATTAAACAAAATATCTTGAATAACATCAGATATATATACTGTTGATAATCATTATAAACCTATATATTTTTAATAATTTATATTATAAAAATAGTGAATAAAATCGAATAATTATCGAAAAATAAAAATTTTTAATTCTGTTTAAAAACATTTTTTAATTCCTAGACTGTATACACTTTAAAAACCACGTACCAGAAAAAACTGCACATGGTCCTGAAAACAGGAAATTACGAATGAATATTTAACAGCGATCTAACATTTCCCTGTTTGTAGCACGAGTTTCAAATAACCTTGGAAAGGGAAAATGTTGAATGTGACCTCATTATGTAAAAAGATGCTGGAGAAGTAAACAATTTAGAAAATAGGTCATGTTTGTCTGTTGTTATTGAAAGTGAGCAACCAAAAATTATACCGTAAATTGGAAATGCCAAATACAATAATTATATATATGAGTTGAATAATTAACTTTTGTTATATTAATTAAAACAGCTTAATTGAAAAGTTTATCTAGCTATATACAAAGTATACATTGTATAAAAAAGGTGTCAATGATAAGCATGAAATTTGGCAGTTAGGAATAATTGAAATGTAATGCTTTTATGTAAATTTTTTAAACGGGACGACTGCCATATTTCATTTATGAGTATAGTAAATTTTATGGCTTGAAACAATACCTATTTTTTAAATACGAATCATGCAAAATGTAGGCGCCTAATAAATGAAATAAAATATAAATTCATTACTGTTAACTGAGGTTGGGTCACGAACTGTCATTCATTATTAGTCAGTGTATGGTGAAATTTTGTAAAAAATTTCTATAAATATAACCCTCTGGTTAGTTTTGGAGAATATTTCAGTTAGAGCCCCGTCTAGAGTGGTCGTCTGCCTCAACGACTCTATGACCAATAAACTCGATCCAAATCGCAGCAGGAAACTGTAAAAATTTGTAAATTCGTAGATAACTAGCCAGAGAGTACTAAGGATACTCAACAAATTAATCACGAAACCGTATGTGATTTATTTCTTATATTTTATATACAGTTTTATATTTCAGATTTCTTGTAAAAGTAAAATATTCCAAAAGTAACTAACAACTTAAGTCGTAGTAAAGTCCAAACGGTAAACATGTTAACAAAATTCGTACAATTATGAAATAAAATTTTTCAACAAAGGGTAGGTACTACTAATCAGAAAAGATCAAGGTCGATGGTCTATGTCTTAAACTTATTTTGGATTTCAAAGTTGAAGAATTTTCAAGTTGCGTACAAGAAAAAAAATATGGTGTGGTATCACTAACGCAATCGAAGCGTTCTGGTGTAGTATTCTCACTAGAATATTGAAATATAGCTAAAGATATGTTATTTTGACCGAATTGTAATTTGTACTGAAATCTGAAATACGGGTTAGAAATACCCCCGACTTTTACCTGAATAATCCCATCATTATTTGGTTGAGCAGTAATTAGTATTTCTGGGAGTTCCCAACTTTGATAACAACAGAAATAATACTACTTTCTCGTTTTGAGAAAAAATATAAAAGGGAGACCATCGACTTTGATCTGAAAAATGTTATTCTATAATAATTATAGAATATTATAGAATAATTATAGAATAATGTATAGAATATTGTACAGTATAGAATATTGTACAGGCAGACGGCCACTCTAGACGGGGTTCTAACCAATATTTCTCCAGGGCTAAACGAAAATTAAAACTTGTTCATTTCCAAGCCTTAAAGAGATGTAGTTAATTCCAAAAAGTACACAACCATTGACTACAAGTAGAAACGGTGAATCTTTTCCATCACGTGACCCAATCTACGATTCATACAACACATATTTTCTACATACTATCTCTTTCTGTCAATATAAATCAAACATAACAACATACGATCGATTGTCTTCTTCACAAGACTAACAACAGGACATACGTTATAGTTTCTTCAAATTTGCCGTAATAATCGTAAAAAGAGACAAAGATATTATAGATGTAACGCGAATAACTGCTCGTGCTAAAAGTTGAATTTGACATTACCGCATTTGAGGTTATGCGAGATTAATTTGCTGTATTGTTTTTAGCGATTTTTTGGGTTAAAAGTGTATTTATTGTTAAAATCATTTCTTGTGAGGATTAATTTAACTTTTTATTCCATTTGACATTGGTAAGTACGAATTTAATTCATTATCAACTTGTAAATTTTTGATATTTCATAATACCTAAATTACCGTGGGACGGGTATATTAAAATGCTCATTTCACTATTTATTGATGGTAAATAGTATTTATAATACCTACTCCACAATTTGTAAATATCTGTAGAATTTTCAAAGTTGCATGAATCAAGTGTCTGATTGTACTTGTAACAGTATATTAACCAACAGTTATTTTCAGAGATGCCTGCAGGAAAATGGCTTAATTCACAAGCACAGGAGCTTGTCATAAACTTGATTGAATATTTTGAGATGGAAAAAAACAACGGCGGACCTTTTCAACCTATTTCATTTGTTCAGGAGGTATTATACTTCAACATCTAGTTAAGGACATTTCTATTTAATATTATATTTCAGAGAGTGGCAACTACACTGAAAATATCAGTGAAAACGGTATGTTCCCTTAAAAAAGGAAGGAAAATATTCCAACTTTTCCAACATCACCTAGTCAGACACCTTGATTAAAACTAAAAACAGAGGATTTACCCGAGGGAACCAAAATGGCAGGACGGAATACCGTATATAACATGTATAAACAAAGTAAGTAATCAAAAATACATAATACATCTTCCTATGTTCTCAATCTCAACCCATACAGTCAGCTTACACTTTAAATGAAACAGAAGTGAGGTCATAGTCCCCAATAATTAAGATTTTGCATGTAATATTATCTATATAGTGTGATTTTTCACCATCAGCTTTAATGTAGTAGGTACCTATATAAAAATCTTAGAAAACCAGTAGTTTGATTATAGAGGTTCTGAGTAGAGAAAGTTTCTGAATACAGAAAGTTGTGCATATTTTTAATTTGAATGTGATAAATTATAGCTTCTACATGTGCTGATTTCTAAGTTGATGTAAATGTGAATATCAAAATTGTGTATTTCAGTTTAGTATGAAGTAAATATAAAAAAATATTTTGTTTTGTTTGAGATAATGATGATTTTAAACTTTTTATTTTTTTAGGGAAGCATGCTACTCCACAGATAAGGTGATAAAAGGGTCTTGAGTATGTGGAAGGAAGCACTGGAAAATTGTAGTGCAAATAGAATAATTGTGTTAGGCATACCGAAAAAATAATCAAAGACTGATTTACTCGAGACCAAAATTTGCTGCAAATACATATAGAACCAGTGATAATAAATACTGGTAAAGACAGCTCAGATTCCGAAACGGATGAACTTTAAAGAAGGATTTGTAATAAGAATAATATACAGTGCTTTTCAGATAAAAGTATCCACCTTTAATAACTTTTGTAATACTGGTATTTAGAAAAAATCCAAAAACACGTCAATTTATGTTGGAAGGGGCAAGCATTATGGCTTATTTAGACTTACTGGAAAAGCCACCCCCTCACCCCTAGCAGCATCCCCTTTATTTTTTTAAATTACTTTTCATATTTTTTATGTAAAATTTGGATACTCCTCTTTGAGCTGATTTCAAAAATGTATAATACTTGTAGGTTAAAGTGGTTAGTTTATGAGATAAACAATTTTTCTTTTAAGAGCACAACTTTTACTTATTATTTACTTTCACCTTATTTGCCTGTACTAAAATGGGTTGTACAACAGTTCAAACTCTTTAATCTTTTTAACTGTGCTATTTATTATGAAGTTACAATAAGTGTTCAAAATGAGTAACATTCACTTCTATACAATGGTATACTTTATTTTGAAATGCCTTTCTGACATTGTTTAATACGGCTGGATTTAATTGTCGACATTCATTTTCTATCCATTCTCGTAAATCATCCAGAGATTCTGGTTGGGTAGCATAAACTTTTGTTTTTAAATACCCCCATAAAAAGAAGTCTAGGGGTGTTAAATCCGGTGACCTAGGTGGCCACTCCATCATCTGCCCCCTTCTACCTATCCAACGAGCGGGGAATGTTTCGTTTAAAAATTGTCGGACAGGCATTGCATAGTGTGGGGGAGCTCCGTCTTGTTGAAATACCAGTAAATCTTCGGAAAGATTATCATCATTTTCTATTATTGTTGTAATACGTGGTTCAACCCCTTCCCTGAGTAACTCAAGATATGATTCACCATTTAAATTTCCGTTGATGAAGAAAGGTCCGACAATGTGGTCACCTAGGATACCACACCAAACGTTTAACTTTTGGGGATGTTGTGTATGGAATTCACGCATAATATGTGGATCACTTTCAGCCCAATATCTACAATTATGCCTACTTACTAAGCCATTTAATGAAAATGAGCATTCATCAGAAAAGCAAATATTGTTTAACAATTGTGGATTGTTATTGATAATTTGCGTCATTGATTCGCAAAACTCTAGACGACGATCAAAATCATCTTCATTCAACTCGTGCACCAACTTAACTTTGTATGGGTGGTACTTGAATTTATGTAGAACTCGGAAAACTGTAGAAGATGAAACACCGATCGCTCTACTTATTGTTGACAACGATTGGGGTTGTTGAGCCTCTAAGCTGACTTGCCCTAAAATTGCCACTTGGATTGCTTCGTTATTTACGAGTCCCTCTCGCTTATGCACTTTATTGCAAACAGACCCTGTTGTGGTAAATTTCTCCATCAGTTGAATTACATACTTATGAGTTGCATGTCTTCCGTCATGTAATTCGTTAAATATTCTAGCAGCAGCTCTTGCACAATTATGATTTTGGTAGTATAAACCTACAATTTCAATTCTTTCTTGCAAAGAGTAAACCATTTCAGAGAAACAAAAAAAATAATGTATCAAATTACACTATCAATAGTGACTACAAATTCTAGTTGACAATGTCAAACTTCAATAAAAAGTAGAGTTTTTTGTTGTTTGGATTTTTTAAGTAGAATAAATAGCACAGTTAAAAAGATTAAAGAGTTTGAACTGTTGTACAACCCATTTTAGTACAGGCAAATAAGGTGAAAGTAAAAAATAAATCATTATTATTTTTGTAGTTTTCTTTTACTTATTTGTTAATAACTGCTGATGTAAAGGACCAGGCACTAATTACATATATGGGGCCTTGGGTTTCACTTAGAAATTTTCTATTGCTAGTCTGTGTTTCAATTTTATTTTGATGTCTGTTGTGGACATCTCTATTTTTTATTTTTAATATGGAACGGATTCCATGGGATATATTGCCCCAGTTCACAAACTGGAATTTTAAAAGTTTTAGAGTCAGTAGAATAAATATTACGTCAGTTTTATGAACTACTAATTGTAAATACTTATATAAAATCCAAGACATCCTACAAAAATTAGCTCTCTACTAATAAGCCAGCATGGTTGATATTAATTTTGGACTTTGTAACTTATTCACCCAGTATATCGATAGTTTCAATAATGATGTCGAGATGTTAACCAGATAATTACAATTAGAAAATTAAATTTCTTGCTTAGTAGCCAATTCGTAAAAGGCCGACGTTTGGAATATTAGTCATAACGATTATTTCTATCGAGTTGACAGAAGTTTTGATTTGATTCATATGAATATTGTTGCTGACGTAACAGTCACGTGATGGAAAAGATTCACCGTTTCTACTTTATGTGAGCTCAAGTATCCGCCTATTAGACCTCCACAAATTGATGGGTTATACTTCATATAGCGCTGATTTGCACCGTTCTCCTACTCGACCACCAAGGCATGTACGTATGTATGTGTGTATTTTGGGGTGACATTCACTGAGACCTAAAAGATCTATTGTGCCCCCTTACTTCTACTCAGTTTCTGAGTAAAGTCTCAGAAACTAGTAGTTCCTTTAGTCCTATTTCCCGGAGGAATTTTAGGATGTCTGCAGGCTTCAACTTAGGCAAATGTTCCTCTTCTATCCAGTAATCTCCTAGGTGCTGTGCTCTAGGATTCTGAAGTGCTGTGCAGTTGGAAAGTATGTGGATGAAGGTTTCTTCTTCCAGTTCACAAAATCTGCATTCTTCTTCCTCCACTATTTTGAGCTTTTTCAGGTGCTCATTCAGGCGACAATGTCCCGTTAGGATCCCTGTTAAAACTGTTAGCGCAGTTTTACTTTGACTTATGCATTCTTTTGATCTCAGCAGGTTGTAGTCACCCAGAAGAGTCTTTGATTGTATAAGCCCTACTAGATCTTTCGAATGGTCAGATCTTCTCTTTTTCTCGGCTTTACTTATTTCTTCCAATATTACATTGGGGCTGATTCCGAAAAAGGGTTCAGGCCCCCAGAAAGGTATTTCAGTCCCCCTCTTTGCTAGTTCATCTGCTATTTCATTTCCTTCCATTCCAGTGTGTCCTGGAATCCATAGTAAGGTGACTATGTTGTTCTCGCCTAGTTCATTGAGTTTGTCTAGGCATTCCCACACCATTTTGGAACTGATTACACAAGAGCTCAGTGCCTTAATGGCATCTTGACTATCCGACATTATGATAATCCTTTGTCTTCTGTATCCTTTATCAATATTGAACTGGGCGCACTTTCTTATGGCGTGGATTTACGCTTGAAAGATACTTGGGGTTTTTCCCAAGCTTTCAGAGTGTTTGGTTCCTGGCCCGAACACTCCTATCCCAGTTCCTTCTATTTCTTTTGAGCCGTCTGTGTACCATTGAATGGCATTCTTTCCAAGTCTGGTAATGGTATTTGGATCCCATTCCTTCTTGTTGCTCATTTCCGTAACGAATTTCTTTGAAAAGTTATACTTTTTCATCATACCGTCTTGTGGCATGTCCCAGGCTGTCTGATTTCTAAGAAGTGAGGAGGTGGTTTTTTTTAATGATTCCCTCTCTACTTAGTCTGTATCTTGTTCTTTCTGCAACACTTTCCACCACCATATGTAGAGGGGTGAGGTTGAGAATCACTTCCATGGCTGCCGTTGGGCATGTTCTCATTGCTCCTGTAATGCATATACAGGCTAGTCTTTGAATTTTGGATAGGTTTTCTCTCGTCGTCAATAGGCTAGTTCTACTACTCCACGCAATGGCTCCATAAGTGATGATTGGTCTCACTATGGCAGTGTACATCCAGCTTAGGATTTTTGGGTTACAACCCCAGTTTCTTCCTGCCAGATTCCTGCACACCATTATAGCCATTTTTGCCTTGTATGTAATCTCCTTTTCGTGTTTGTTCCACAGGGAATTACTGTCTATAGTTAAACCTATATACTTGACTTCTTGTCTCCATTCAATCTCGTTGCCATCAAGTTTTATGGTTTTGAGGTTTAATTTTTTTTTCTTAGTGAAGGCTATCAGGATGGCTTTAGTGGGGTTGATGCTATGTCCCACTTGCCTACACCAGCTATTTGTATAGTTCAGACCCTTTTGTACAATATCACAAAGGGTGTTTTCGAATTTCCCCCTGGATGTTATGATAATATCGTCGGCATATCCTTGGCAGGATATTACGAGATCCGTCAAACCACACAGGAGTTTGTCAACCGTCGGACTCCACATTAATGGGGATGCTACTCCTCCCTGTGGGCATCCTCTGGTAGTGCAGATGGAGACAATGTCTTTGCTCGTCCTCGTCTCTGCTATTCTTGTGGTGAACAGTTCCGACATCCATTTGGATGTTGTGCTGTCTACACCTCTTCGGTTCAATGCTCTTTTGACAGCCTCATGTGGAGTATTGTCAAAATCTCCTATGTCCAAAAATGCACATACTACAGTTTCTTGGTTGTCTAGAGCACCTCGGAAATCCTCCGTCAGTTGTACCAGTGCAGTCTCCGTAGATCTGCCTGCCCGGTAAGCAAGCTGACATGGGTGGATAGGTAGTCTCTCTAGGATTTCCCTTCTAGTATGGTTATCAATAGCCTTTTCCATCGTTTTGAGTACAAACGATGTTAGGCTAATTGGTCTAAAGGATTTGGGGTTTGTTGTGTCCCTTTTTCCAGTTTTTGGAATGAAGGTTACTATTGCCCTTCTCCATACTTCAGGTGTATAACCCAGTTCTAAGCTGCTTCGACTAATTCTAACCAGATGCGGTAGAATTTCGTCAAGGCATACTTTGGTATATTTCTTGCATCGGTTAAGTTAGAGAAAACTCAAAAGGCCACCAATACATTGCAATCAAACATTGGAAATCTTTTGGCAAAAAGAAGCAAGGTTATAAAATAATGTACAAAGAGATAGTTCCGTTTTCTGCTACCATATAGAGTTAGCTTATATTGAATTCCCAATACCAACACAATACAATAAATGTAAATTCGGATAAAGTAACTACAACTATCAAGAATATGTTTTTAGTAGTACTTGCTAGTTTCATCAGTTTATTTTAATCAGAATATTAAAATTTTTGATAGACATTGCATTTTGTGTATCTCTATAAAAGGTATGCTATCTATTTTATTCAAATAGGAATTGATAAAAATAATTTCAAAAAATTGTACTCATTTTTCCAAAAAAATATTTCTTGAACAATGAAGGACATCCAGGGTCACAACAATACATAAAATTTCACCTATGTTTACAAGGGTCATTAACACACTGGATAAAAAATTAATTAATCCCAAAAACATCAAAAATAGAAAACAATTGTAATGCATGTTTTAAAATGTCTTCAAATAGAATGATTACAGCGTTCGCATAAATGAAGAATATTTTGAAAATCAATAAAACCCTATTTTATAAAAACACCATTTTTAGAATGAACGATAGAATGAACATATTTTTAGAATAAAAACAGACAAAATTACAAGAAACGTGATGGAAGCGAGAAGTACTATCCACAGAAGAAGGGGTAGACCGAGAAGAAAGTGGTTAGACCAAATAAAATATATAGGGGATAAGAAAGAATCCTTGTCCGACACCTGAAAAGGTAGAAGGAGAAGAGAAGAAGAACTAGAAATAGTCAATACAGGTATCAAAAAAATTTAGAGCAAAGTTTCATTTCTTACAAAAATATTATGGAATGATATGAGTAGGTTTCACAACAATGGTGTTGATAATCGCCATATTTGTCTCACTACAGAAAAATGTCAAGACTTGTCTTCAAACACTAACTGGATTATTTAATATCCCTTAGCTATAACAAAAAATTATAGATAGTAAGTATACCTGTTTTTGCCTTTGTGTACACCACTGTTCAAGTTCATTAAAGGTTGAAGTCTTATACGTATAAAACTAAAGTTAATGAATGTCGTAGTCGACAATTAAGTTTCGTAGCCCTAGGGAATTTTATCTTATTTCCGATTCGTATGTAACCAGGAACAGGATCCCATGAAAATCTCCTTTCCGAAATAATAAAACAGAAACATCTGATACATGACACATGTGCGTGTATGCCTGCGGTTTTGTCTACTGTAGATAAAGGAAGCTACCTACCACTGGCGTTCTTGAAAGTCAAAAGGGGAGACTTTTTTACAACACTTATCAATATTAATTGATTTTACTAACTCAAAATGTATTAGATAATCGTAACAAAATTTAAGATCTATTCAAGTCATAATTGACATCTCATCAGCAGCTGTATCTGACATGTTGGTGACTTTTGCATAAACAATAATTTTCTGTGGAGTTTTCCCAAAATACACAATGTCACTAATGTCAAACCCTAGTAGGTATGTTAACAGGTACGCAAATCTAATGGGTTTCGACATATATACGTAAGTACATACCTACTGTGTGCCCACTTAATTTCGCACCATATGAGAATCTTTTTTTATTATCAATTTTAGGAAAAAAATTTATTCTTTATAAAAAGTTCTGAAATCTGAAATACAATCATCAGATAGTCAGTATTATACGAGGTTTGTCAAAAAATAGTTGTTGGAGAAACTGACAGTCACAATATTATAAAATAAGAAGACGATCCACAATAATAATAAACAATTATTAATGTACAAAAAAATTGTATTACTTTCACTGTTGGTTGATTTTATATGCAAATTTTACATTTTCCTCCCTACCATTGTATACTCAACTCTATAGAACTAGATATTATGTACAGTAAAAAACATTCTCAGTTACTTGCCTCCGAAGTAGTAATAGAAGTAATAAGGAATTCATTCAACCATATGACAAATGACAGTAGATTAAAAAAACAAAATCCAACAAGTGAAAAAAATGAAGACAAACATTATGAATTTTAACAAGACAATTGAAAAAATTATAATACAGTTCAAGGACAATGAATCCGGTTTTCCAGAAAAATGGGCAGGTCCAATTTTTTATATTGATACTTGTATACCAATGGTAATCTTAATTTTATGATGGCAAACAAATTAGGAAAGAGTTTGTTTATTAAATCATTGGTGAAATTTTAATAATTTAATTTTGGTAATTTTTTTATTACAAGATCAATATATCTTTTTAGTATTCAATATTTTTTTCCAATAAAATTTAGACTAATGCACTATAACTTTTGGAACTTTAGTTCTTTACGTCAGGTTATGTTTGAGCGACCAGGGGTCGCGACGCAAAAGATCTGACCGTTACGTTACGTTATGTTACGTTGCTTCGTTATGTGCCTTGCTTGCGTGCGTGTGCTCTCTCCTGAGTCTCTCTCTCGTTTACGAAGCAGCGATTCATATGCTTCGGCCGGGAATCGAACCCGGGCCGCCCGCGTGCATTTTCATGATTTTATTTTATTCTTAAAAAAGTACGCTGATACAAATTTATTAGTAGATTTATGTTAATCAAATTCCCTTAAAAAATCAACATTCCTTAGGTCTAGCCTATTCCTAATCAAAAGACTTATGAAAGAGATTTTAAAAGAGTATTGACTAGCGAATTAAGTAATTGTGTAATTAAGGGAACATTGTTAAAATAACTTCATGTATCCCTGGGAAGTTGGAGTTGCCAGAAGTTTAGAATATCGTTAAATGTTAACATAAGTAGTGGAAGGTTTTCAAATATTCAAATAAAATAAGATATTTTCTGAGAGTTGCTCTGGAGAATAATGTTCAACTAGTACATTTAAATATATTCGTTTATAAAACTTTCCATATGATATAATTAGAAAACTTACTGGCCCAGGGACGTATATTGGGGGGGGGAGGTGGTTTAGGGGTTCAAACCCTCCCCATAGAAAATACAATAAAGGTACAATAATTTTTTATTTTCATACTGCCGCAATATGAATATTCATCGGGATGTGGAAATAGAAATAGATTCCTCAACAATTGTGAATAATTTAGCTGAAGAGGTTAAATTTACTTTTGTGAGATTGATTTTCTGTTTTAATAAAAGCTTAAATTTTCAATCATCTATCACTTTTTAAAACAGGTGCTCCCAAATTAATATACAGGTAACATCTCGGCTGGTATGGGAATGCGGCGAAGAGCTTAGAAGACTGGCGACTCGGAACAGTGTAACACTGGATGGGTCCCAGGTCACAAAGGAATCGCTGGCAATGGAAAAGCTGACGAACTTGCAAGAGCAGGATCGTCAACACTGATGAACTGATCCGAACCATCTGTGGGCATCCCCAGATGCTCCACTAGGTCATGGTTAAAAGGGTGGGTAAAAGAACAATCCATAAAACTCTGGAAGAATACGCCCAGGCAAACACATGGGAAGAAATTTATGAAAGAACCATCAGAAAAAGTAGCAAAAGAACTGCTCTCAATGAGCAGGAACAAACTACGCACCATAACGGGGCTTCTCACGGGACACTTTCCCACAAAGGAGCACCTGAACAAAATAGGGCTGTATAACGGAGATCTCACATGCAGGTGATGCAAAAAGGATACTGGAACAGCTCTGCACATATTATGCAAGTGTGAGACGCTGGACCACAGGAGGCAAAAACTAAATGGAAGACCCCAAATGACTCCAGAAGACTTCTACAACCAACCAGTGAAGAAACTGTATGAGCTAATACAGGGAACGGATTGGCTGAATATGCTGTAGTGAGAATGTTAGGAGGCTGAGGTGGTGCCGGCGAAGGGACGGCTCCTTTAAAAAAATATATACATGGTTATAACCATTTCAGCAGAAGGGGGCAAAACGAAAAACGATGTTTAAAAATACTTTTAGATGTAGCCAAGTCAAACAAATTATTAAAAAAAAAACTTAACATTATTTCTTGAACTTGAAAAATTGCTTTAGGTCGTGGCACTCGATTTTTTTGTCTTAGGCGGCGCCTTCAATAAAGCCTTTCCCTTCTAAACCTATCAGATGAAAAAAACCAAAACCCCCCCCATGTAAAAGCTATAGCTACGTGACTGTACCGGCCTAAAAGTTAATAAGTCTTTTAAATTATTATTTTCAATTTATGAATGTTTTCGACATCTTCTGTTTCTGTTCTCCTTCTACAAAGAATTTTTATCTAGATCGTCAAAAATATTCTTGTTATTTATCGAATAAAAATTACTTCTTCGTTTATTCCATACTTATAACGCGGGTTTTTATGCAAATGTACAGTAGAAAAAATTGACCTTTACCCTGACGTCATACCTACTAACCTCACGAAATCAATCAATGAGTCAAAAATGGCTACAATTACTTTGTCGTGTGCGTAAATACGTTGACTGCTTGTTTATCTTGTTCAGCCACCGTCTAAGAAGTGAGGTTAAGTTGGAAATAATATTAAAATAATAAAAATCTACTTTCGTTTTTAGAAAAATATTGCGATTGGTCTATCCCAGACGAAAGTACACTTCGGAAAAATTATACGGATTCAATTTTTAAGGAAATAGTGCATGCGATTTATGAAAAAATCGGTAACAATGATGTTCATAATTAATTTGTTTAATATCACATTTTTGTAAAAATAGCATGAGTAAATTTTTTTCTTATATCTGTGTTTATTAATTTTTTTTTCTCTTACCTGTGTTAATTAAATTATCACTTTTTGAGATATTTTTGCATATAAAACTGCATATTATGATTTCAGTTACAGTTGGCAGAAGCAAACGTGAGCCCTGGTGGGCGTGTTCATGTCGCTGTAGTTGTATTTTTGTAGTAACAATTCGATATTTTGAATCGAAACCAAATATCGATACCATAAATGTCAACTGTTAAGAGATATGTAAACAAAATCAAACTTGCTAAAAATGTAACTCTAAATATTAATAAAAAAATTTATATTGGACCAAAACTAAAACTACCGTTTGCCCTAAATGTCTATATTTTCAAATTACATGACTGTATTATTGTCATGAAAAAGAAGGGTCAAGTTTCTATGGAAAGTAACAAAATATGAACTGGTTATAGTCCAGTGTTGCTGATGCAAAAATGAAAATTACCCGAACTTACTATTCAAATTATCAGAATTTGTCAAAATTACCAAAAGGACACATTGGTTATCTAAATAAAGTCTTCGGCCCCAGTCAATATGAAAAATCCCCAAAAACAATAGCCATTTTATATATCCCTTCTACAAAATATTCGAAAAACTATTGGATCCAAATTAGTGGAATTGTCTAAAAATCGGATAATCATCCTCGCATTGACAACACTGATACAGAATGAATAAAATGATGTATGTTAATGAAATCACTCGGTCATATTATTTCGATTATATTTAACAATTACTAATGGACAATCGTTAACATTGGCTCTTGATTGGCTGCATGCGATCACCTTATTTTAGTTCGCATATTTTCCGGGGCTCATGTTTGGTTCTGACAACTGTAAAACTATGCATATTTTTGTCATTTGTAGTGAATATCAATGCGCATATTTTTTCAATTTTTTTTAATATAAAGCCGCGCTTTACTTTCAACGCATTTCTTAACAAAGTGAAGGTAGGTAAAGTTTGCCCAGAATCAATTTGTAAAAGATAAAACACCATTTGTCACACTTGCTAATTTTTTCCCTTGATTGATTGATCAAATAAAAGGTATGCCGGTCTAAGGAAAAAGTTTACAATGGCGACTAACTTTTGCAATTTATTTTGGATTATTTTAGAATAAGTTTATATATTTTTATTGAAATATTTTTAAATAATTAGCAGAAAGAAAAGTATATAGCACTTTTTTATTTAAGTTTTACAGTTTTACGGATTTCATGACCAAAATGGTTAACTTACAAATAAGTTCCGTTTCAATACATATCTCATACTATTTATCTATTCAGTTAATAAATAATGAGAAAATTATTTTTTATATAAAACGTTTATAACCCTGCTTATCACCGATCAATCCCTTATGCCGTTAAGTTTTGTTTAATAACGATTTCACGTTACCAATTAGCGCAACGTGGCGCCCTCTGTCGAATAGCCATAACAATTCATTCAACTAGACGTTTCTGTCATATTGGTATAAATAAAGAATATAATTTACCTTACAGGTGATAACTATAGATTAATTTAACACAGTATTTTTGACGTTTTATTACCTTAAGGACGGTACAATATTATTATCCTTGTAATTTTGAATGTTTGGTTGTTTAGTATTTAACCATTCTGCGTGTTATTACGAACTAAAGCTCCCTGACTATACGTGGGAGTGGCAGTAGTCTTTCTTACGCACTGCCTTGATATGTCGTATAAGCACTTGAAACGCGGTTGGAAAAGCACTCGCGTAGCTTTGTGGAATTGGCAGAATAATTCTTTTTACCATTTTTAGCAGTTTAGATATCGCGGCTTAAAATCAAAAAATTGCCACCGATATTCTGCGACCGACCGAGTCCCACTAACCAAACCAGATCTCCTCATCAACGCTCAAAATACAAGTTTTATTTCAGTACTCCCATAGCACAGCTTTTTGAGTATTTTTGACCTGACTAAGTTGCACACAGCAATGCCCGAACAATTTTTAATGTTAATTATAGACATAAACAAACAAAAATATCTATCTATACATAGATTCGCGGTAAACTTACTCAAACGGCTCCATCAACCTCGCACCCAACAGCTGATTGTGCCCACACGGCTTTTACCAATACAACATTAAACATCACTTTATCAGAGCCGGAGCGGCACAACTACTGTTAACATAATCGTCTTTGGTCATACTTTTGGCACATGTGCTAATTACCATATACCGTGTGTTGAGTTTATCAAACATTTTTTTAATAGAAAATGTGTGGTATGAAATAGTAGGTAAAGATAATGAGGAATTTAAATAAATTTATGTATATTTTGAATTCACTATTTACAACGTCACATAAGTATACTAAAAAATATAATACTGTTGGAATTAAATTAAAATTAGTATATTAAGTACCAAGTGTCAAAAAAGAGTGACTACATATGTTTTTGACACAAGGTGCTTACTATACTTTTTCTAGGCCCTTAGGAGAAAAAACATAGTTATATTATATTATTTTAATTATATTCACAATATGACAGACAATGACTGACGTGTCATTGAAAAATCAAATTACACAGAACTATAAAAATTATATATTAAATATTAAATATACATTACAGAAAATACACTTGATGTGTGGCGTTTAAGAAACAAAAGATAAACGAGATGTGACTTTTCGCACTTTAAACATTATAAAAAATATCAGATTGGAATGTTTTTCGAAAATGTTGTTCAACTTTTGATAGAACTAATAATAAAAAAGGTAGAACGTGTCGCGGGACACACGGTAGGAACTTTAATTCCTTTTAAGCAAAAATTATGTAATACATCTGACGTTATAGATAAACAATTTGCACATTCCTCGGTGGTCGAGTAGTAAGCAAACCAGACTCTCACGCGGTGGACCCGGGTTCGATTCCCCGTGAATAAGTATTTTTAATTGTTAATTTTATTTTTAAATAATTATTCTGCTTGATATTAATAACGACAACAGGTAGACGTTTGAAATATTTAGCAGAATATTCATTATTATAGATAATGGTACGGTACCCTTCATGAGGGAGTCCGACTGGCAACATCTACTTATAACAGCATCGTATAAGTATTTAAAAAGGTAGCATTATACAAATTGGACATTCAAGAACTGTACGTTTACCACAAAAAAATTAGTGGAAACATAAAATTGAATTGTTAAATTTTCAATTTGCAGTTATATTACAGTTTATAGAAATTTTTATTTTCTAGATTTTTTCTTAAGTGGATCGTAGAAAAAATATGCTGTTCGACTCTTGTGGATTGTCCATATCGCACTTGAACGATTGAGCACTCCGCCTACGGCGTCGTGCTCAAACTTCGTCCTCGTGCGATATGGCCATCATATCCACACTCGTTGCACAAACTACTATTTCTATCAAAATATGCCCTTCTACATTTAAAAACAACCTGCCAAATGTCAAATCAATTTATCCATCTATTTTAAAGTTATCGAATTGAAACATTCAAATTTTCAAAATTTCAACACCCTGTATTTCGAAAAGTAAATGTGCTAGACCCCTTAATCCTCACATCATTTTGTCCAATTTCACGAGAGGAATTTACATGAAAACGTTGTAATTACCCTTAACGTTTGAGATGCTTTTACCATTTTTTGCGCGATCGTATTGAAATAAATTCCGAATAATAATTTAAATTTCTTCGAAATGAACGAAATGTCAAAAGTGACATTTATACTTCTCGATCAGTTTAAAATATATTTTGCATTTTGGTGAAATTTATTAAAATTTATTACTTTACGACGTCTGAACGGTAAGTAAATCACTTACCGACGTGTTAAACTTAGAAACCAGTAAACACAACCTACCGTCCTGACAAACGATGCTGTAAATAAACAAAAAAGATCAATCGCGCAAAAAAAATTATGGAAATAATAGTAAAAATTTATCCTAACAAATTCAAGTAGATCACCAGCACTGCGAATACCAGCTTTGCGTATAATTTTGATATAGCATCGGTGGTTCAGTGGTAGAATGCTCACCTTCTACTCGGGCCGCCCGGGTTCGAAGCATATGAATTGCTGCTTCGTAAACGAGAGAGAGACTCAGGAGAGAGCACACGCACGCAAGCAAGGCACATAACGTAACAACGTTACATAACGTAACGTAACGGTCAGATCTTTTGCGTCGCGACCCCCGGTCGCTCAAACATAACCTGACGTATAGAACTAAAGTTCCAAAAATTCCAAATTTACGGACAAACAGATTTTTTTTGAGAATTAAATTTGAAAAGTGTTTCACAATCTGTTATATATTAGCTTTATCTGTAATAACTCGCTTTTGAATAGCCCTTGGGGGTCGGTTTATTTTTTAAATTTTGCTCCACTCTTTCTACTATATTTCACTACATATTTGGTCGCTTCGATTCCATAGACGTGTGCGGTACATCTTTTTTTGCGACCTACCAATTTAGAATTTACTTTTCAGAGTAGACCGTTTACTAAGAAGAAACATCTACTTCTCGGGGGCTATGTGCCCCGACAAACAATGAATTAGAGTTCCAAGTTGAACGGGGTTGGGATATCTTCCTCATATAACCAACCATTCTGGTTTGTAATTAGAACGGAATGTCACTTATATACCGGTTTCGGTGCATTTGCTCCTCATCAGTACAAGGTAGATATCATACGACCATAACCTCTGAGAGCATAATTCGGAACTGGAGATAACGCTGAAATCACATTCACCCTGGTGAAGGGAACGTTAGTATCATACTATTGTTACGCGAGCTGCTGCATTAATGTGCTCAATTAGTGCCCCCAGTGAAATTCCCATATGATACGACTATGGCTCCTCCGCCTTATTTTCGAGAATGATCTGGAATACGTAACATCTAGAAAAACCCAGCGCATCCACCAGAACTTCGAGTTCGAGAGTTTTCTAGAACTACATACGTGCGAGTATAAATAGGCGACGAGCATCGCAGCGGAGTTAGTTAGTCAGTTAGTGTTGATACTGAAAGAAAGCAATCGCGCCTCAATAAATTGTTTATTAAGTGACTCTAATATAAATTATAGTTAGTGTGTGTTTAGTGTATTATATAAATTATTAAATAAGAACTGTATTTGAATATAAATCTGTAAATATAAATTAATTGTAAATATAAATTAGAATAAACGTTACATTGGTGTCAGAAGTGGGATAATATAAATAAATAATTACGTAAAAATGGCTAAGAGACTATGTGACCTGAAAGTGACGGAAATAAAAGCAGAATTCGCAGAATCGCGAGCTGGAAAGGTCCGGAAAGAAAAGTGAATTAGTTGAAAGACTGAACATAGCACTGGAAAGTGAAGACTTGGATCCAGAAACATTCTTATTCAATGACGAGTCCTCCACCATAATCTCGTCAATATCTGCTAGGACGATATTTCTGCTAATATGGACGAGAAGATTTCTTCCATGAAGGACGATATTTCTGCTAACATCTCTTCCATGGACGAGAAGATTTCTACCATGAAGAATGATATTTCTGCCAACATTTCCTCCATGGACGAGAAGATTTCTACTATAAAAAACGAAATTTCATCCATGGAAAGTAAACTTTCGGCGGACATAGAAAATAAAATGTCGGACATGGAAAATAAAATTTCGACGGATATAAAAAATGAAATTTCTGCCGTGGAAGAAAAGATTTAAAAAATGGGGCAAGAAATGGAACAAAAAATCAAAGAAATCGAAAGGAAGACTAGTCATTACCCGGATATTACAACTAGGCAAGCCCCGAACAACGACTTACAGAGGAAGCAAGGGAGTTTCGCTGGGACGAAGACTGTCAAACTTCGTTCGAAACCTTGAAAAAGCACTTGACTGCTGCACCTATACTCGGCTATCCACTACCAGAGGGAGAATTTATACTAGATACTGATGCTAGCAATGTTGGAATTGGAGGAGTGCTATCACAGGTTCAAGGAGGACAAGAGAAAGTTCTGGGATATTTTAGTAAAGTTCTTTCCAAACCACAACAAAACTACTGCGTCACAAGAAGAGAGCTCCTAGCAGTAGTGTAGTCCGTGGAGCACTTCTATCAGTATCTGTATGGGAAGAAATTTGTGATTAGAGCCGATCATGCCGCACTTAAGTGGCTTATGCTTATTTAAGAACCCTGAAGGTCAAATCGCCAGATGGATCGAGCGGCTCCAAGAATATAATTTCACCATTGAGCATAGAGCCGGAATAAGCCACAGAAATGCAGACTCACTCTCTAGAAGACCATGCCCAGCAGAGTGCTCTCACTGCACCAAAACAGAAGCTAAGGAAGCTGCCATTCGAAGTACCACGGTGACCAGCGACGAATGGACACCGGAAAAGTTGGAAGAGGAACAAGAGAACGATACCGACTTGAAGAAAATCCGACATTGGAAAAAGGAAAACTGTAGCCTACTTGGCAGAAGATTTCAAGGTACTCGCCAACGATGAAATCGTATTGGGCACAGTGGGACTCGCTGGTTCTGGAAAACGGTTTGCTACAGCGAGTAATCGAGAACGATGAAGGTTCCGAAAGTAGAAGACAGTTGGTGATTCCAAGAACAAGGGTAGCAGCAGTACTGCGGAAATTACACGACAGTCCGTCAGGAGGACATCTAGGTGTGAAGATGACCCTCCAGAAAGTGCGAGAACGGTTTTATTGGATGCACAGTTCCGAAGATGTGAAGGACTGGTGTAAGAAGTGCACTACCTGTGCTACGACCAATGGACCACAAGAAAGAAGAAAGGCTCCTATGAAGCAGTACAATGTCGGAAAGCCCTTTTGAACGCATTGCCCTGGACATTGCCGGACCGTTTCCACCGACAGCAAATGGCAGCAGGTACATTTTGGTGGTGATGGATTATTTCACAAAATGGGTAGAAGCGTATGCTATTCCAAACCAAGAAGCCGCAACTGTTGCCGACGTGCTTTTGAATGAGTTCATTTGCCGATATGGAGTGCCCCTGGCACACAGCGACCAGGGCAGAAACTTCGAAAGCCAGCTGTTCCAGGAAGTTTGTGAAAAGCTCGGCATGAAGAAAACGAGAACTACGGCTTTGCATCCACAGTCGGACGGAATGGTAGAGCGAATGAACAGAACTCTTGGCAAATACCTGTCTAAAGTAGTATCTAACCTTCAGCGAGATTGGGACCAATATCTCTCGCTATTTGCGATGGCCTACAGATCCGCCATCAATGAGTCTACCGGCCAAACACCAGCAAAAGTTCTGTTTGGACGCGAAATCAGATTACCCTGCGACCTTGAATTTGGATGCCGACCCGGAGAAGACATAGCTGGTGAAGATTACGTGACCCAGCTGAGAAAAAGAATGGACGACGTACACGAGCTGGTTCGATCGAATCTCCAGATCGCTAGCGATAGGATGAAGAAAAGGTACGATACGCAAGCTACAGAAGGAGGTTTCCACGAAGGAGACAAAGTCTGGCTGCATAACCCAAGAAGACAAAAGGGTTTTTCTCCAAAGTTGCAGAAAGCTTGGGACGGTCCGTACCTCGTGAAGAAACGAATCAACGATGTCATCTATCGTATCAGCAAGATCCCAAACGGAAAGCCAAAGGTGGTACACCGTAACCGATTAGCGCCATTCGAGGATGACCACGATGAGGAAGTAAACCAGCTTCAGGAAGTAGCCGATCCTGCTTTTGGAGAGTTCATGGGTGCTTATGGTGGTACCGGAAAAGCAAGATTCGGCGTCACCACTGAGAGACGACAAGATATGCTTACCGTTCCAGAGGAATACTGGCAATAAACATCCCTGCCAGCGTAACCGATGCACGCGGACTGGCATCTCTGTTCATAAAGAAGAGTGGCGCCCGACGTTTGCAAAACCAGTTACCAGTACCAGGTAAAGCTCTGAAGCTGCAAGATGGCTCCCGCTACAATTTCCTCCTAGTGACGAGAAACACCTTCGACGAAAGGCCAACGTACGAGGATGTCTGGGAAGCATTACGAAGCTTGAGGGAGCATGTGCTTGAATTAGACGTGCATAGGCTAGCCATGCCCAAGATTGAATGTAGGCATTTAGATTGGCGAATAATCCGTAACATGGTAGAAGTAATCTTCCGAGACACCGAAGTGCAGGTACTAGTCTGCGGCCAAGCACGGGAGACACAGCCAACAGAGAAGACGGTCGCATGTTACTTCCATGCAACTGGAAAATGTAACAAGGGAACCAGTTGCCGATACAGTCATCTCGTTTCAGTTTCCTAGTTAGTTCCAGGAGGAACTGTCTCTTAAGGAGGGGGCAATGTTACGCGAACTGCTGCATTAATGTGCTCAATTAGTGCCCCCAGTGAAATTCCCATATGATACGACTATGGCTCCTCCGCCTTATTTTCGAGAATGATCTGTAATACGTAACATCTAGAAAAACCCAGCGCATCCACCAGAACTTCGAGTTCGAGAGCTTTCTAGAACTACATACGTGCGAGTATAAATAGGCGACAAGCATTGCAGCGGAGTTAGTTAGTCAGTTAGTGTTGATACTGAAAGAAAGCAATCGCGCCTCGATAAAGTGTTTATTAAGTGACTCTCATATAAATTATAGTTAGTGTGTGTTTAGTGTATTATATAAATTATTAAATAAGGACTGTATTTGAATATAAATCTGTAAATATAAATTAGAATAAACGTTACACTATTATTTTGACACCTATTGATAACGCACTTTACTAAAATATGCCAATTGTATGACATGTAACTGTAACTAAGCAAACCAAATATTGTTTACTATTTAGGGCTATTTTAACTTTTTCGTAAAGTGATAATCAGAGCTGTTAAGGTCGCAATAGCAATGTCAAGAGAGGTGCGTAAAACATTTTCACTTTTTCAGCTCAAAAAATTGTTATGGTTTCGACGCAATAGCAATTTCATGTATATTTTTCAGCTTTTAAGCTCAAAAAATTCAGAATTCATTTATTTATTTCCAAAAATATGTAAAAATGATCAGATATATCCAATAATAATTTTTGATTTTTTCTCCTGAAAATTCGATTTTCGTAAATTCTTGAATTTTTAGGACAGGCAAATTATTTTTCAAGATTTTTACCAATTTTTTGGAATGGTCGTACCAACAAAGGGGATAATTTTATTAAAATCAGTACAGTCGTTCAGGAGGAGTTGAGTGTGATTGTATCGCCAATTACTGAAATTTTAACGCGATTTTCTCCAAACGGTATTTTCAAAATCGGTGTTCTCGATCTTAGAAAGGGCTAGACCGATCGGTCTCAAGTTTGTACACAATCTTTTTAGATAATATGTCTCAAGTATTGAACGAAGGAATAATATTTATGAAAGTTATTACTATTTTTTTCAAGAATTTGGAGCAAAAATTTCAGTCAAAAACGAATTTTTTCTCAAATATACGCCATTCTGTCAAAAATCAAAATTGTTATTCTTTCGTTCAATACCTGCAGTAATCTATCCTTTGAAAAAACTCTCCAAATTTTTCAAAAACCGCCGAAATAGAGATCACCGTCAAGAGATCTTTCGAAACATCATCTCCAGGAGCGGCGCACATTAATATTTTTACATGATCCAGCCGCTATTATATCCTTAAAAGTAGGCTCCATTTGAATAACCATCACTTGTGAACCTGCGTATAACCCCATGAAGGACTTATTTCTTCATGTCTTTATTATAGTTTCTTAAGTAAAAACTATTTGCTATTCTTACTAGATTATTTTCCAGCAAATTAATTCTTTTTAGCCCTATGAAATTGGTGAACAATTAGAGTGCCAAGTTTAAAATGTGCCATGATGATTATTATAAATACTATTTTAACCATAGCTGACAAATTGGAGTAAAAAAATTTTACAAATTTCAAAAACGTTCCATTCAATCATAAACATGAAGAGTAAATTGCATATTTTATATAAACAATGACAATAAATGTCAAAATTGGACAGTTTCCTACAGATAGAAAACTCAATTAATACAGACATGTACAAATAAGGCTGCATTTAATGATGCTTTCAACTGTTCCTTCGGAAACCATATAAGTGAAACGAATAATAGTCTCTTCAAAATTGCTACCAAATTAATTTATTTTATGTGCTGCTACGAAGCGTCTGTAATTTAATGATACAACTACAAAATAAACATGATTTTAATGTTCGGGAAGATTACTATTTTTGTTTTTTTTGCGATTAGCCTTATTACTATTACTATGCTAAGTGTTTCTTAAAAAATATATCATATTTATTATCAATTTTTTTAACAAGAGAATACCTACAATCTTAGAACAACCAATATCAAGTTATCAGCTGTAAATCAAGAACATATTCAATAGATGTTATGAATATATTCTTTAATAATATCTAAATAGTTTTGGTTTGAATTGAAGCAGAATCTTAAAGAACTAATGAAACGTTCCAATTGACAATTTCATAGGTTCCTCAGTAACTTCCTTTAGAGTCCGCGAAAAAACCAGACCAAGACTAGATGAACAAGAACAAGACCAATGTCGACAGTGAATATGCAAGACCAAGACCAAACATGCAAGACTCTGAATATTTGTGACAGCCTCAACACAGGCTTTTCCTAGAACGAAATATTTTTGGTGTTTCTAATCGCCAGTTTGCTTCACTATATTTTACCATTACACAATAAAAATACATTATAGTTTAAAAAAAAGCTCGGTTTATAGGTAATCGTATTAAAAAGTGAAAAATAACTCTTAATTTGATATTATTTAAATAGTAATAAAATAAAGAATTTTGCTAGTTGATAATTGATTGTAAATTATTAATAAATTATAAGACCATGATGATCTTTAAAAGTAAAAAAAAATAAGTAGCGGGTGAAATTAATAAGACCAATACTTTATTAGGTAGATACTCATAATAGACCATAAATGAGATTTCAAAAATATACTGTGTGTTCCATTAAAAATAAAGGGTACCCAACCTAACCGACTTATGGAATCACCCTGTATATTTAAATTTTGTTCGGAGAACGTACAATTGAATTCTAAAGTAGACGTATTTCAGCGGTTTTTATACTTTTATAAAAGAAGGCTCCAATTAATTTGATTCCGTAAGTGGTTTCTACCCTTTATGCCCAAGAACAAAAAAATTCATTTAATGTGAAATCCTCAGAACAAATTAGAAAATGTATAGTACAAATTTTATATCATTTACTACACCCAATAAAATATTAATAAAATTAAATTTAATTAAATTAGTAAAATAATACCAGTATCACAATATCACACGCAGATGCGAAGTAGAAATGTTTGTTCCATTGTCTAAGAGCGTCACGACAAGATTCGTGCTTGCACTGACTTTTTCAATTCATCAATTAATAAATACGAATGTGGGAGATTCCCGAGCAAAGTGTCAGCTTACAGCTCGTATTCTGGGAGAATTTCGAAAAATCTTGAAAAGGTATTAGCAATTACAACTATTTACTTACATGTTATTTCTAATAGTTTTTTTTAAGGAGCCGTCCCTTCGCCGGTACCACCTCAGCCTCCTGGGCTTATTGTGGATACTCCTAGTGTTCTGACTACAACCTATTCAGCCCATCCGTTCCCTGTATTAGCTCATACAGGTTCTTTGCTGGTTGGTTGTAGAAATCTTCTGGAGTCATTTGGGTTCTGCCATACAGTTTCTGCCTTCTGTGGTCCAGCGACTCACAGTTGCATAGTATATGCAGAGCTGTTTCGGTATCCTTTTTGCATCTTCTGCATGTAAGGTCTCCGTTATACAGCCCTATTTTGTTTAGGTGCTCCTTTGTGGGAAAGTATCCCGTAAGTAGCCCCGTTAAGGTGCGTAGTTTGTTCCTGCTCATTGAGAGCAGTTCAGTTATTTCGCTACTTTTTCTGATGGTTCTTTTATGAATTTCTTCCCATGTATTTGCCTGGTGGTATTCTTCCAGTGTTTATTGTGTTGTTCTTTCAACCACCCTTTTAACCATGACCTCGTTAAGCATCTGGGGATGCCCACAGCAGGTTCGGGTCCGTACATCAGAGTTGACGATCCTACTCTTGCGAGTTCGTCAGCTTTTTCATTGCCTGCGATTCCTTTATGACCTGGGGCCCACTCCAGTGTTACACTGTTCCGCGTCGCATTCCCATACTAGTTCTTGCGAAAGATATATTTGGTGGTCATGTGGTCTGTTGGCATTTTGAAAATGTCATCATCCACATGCCTTATCTCTGTGTGTCCTCTCCCATGTGCCACGTCATGGTCTGATGCTTTTTCAAGTCGGGTTAGTGCTGCCCTTGCTTCGCACATTATGACACAATGTAGCGGAGGAAGGTCTAGCATTGTCTCCAGCGCCGCTGTAGGAGTACTCCTCATTGCCCCTGTAATGCCAATGTATGCAAGTCTTTGGACCTTGGTTAGTTTTAGCATAGCAGAGGATTGTCTGATCTTTGGCCACCATACCAGAGATGCATATGTGATCCTGGGAATGACAATCATTTTGTACAGCCAGTGTACCATGCTGGGTCTAAGTCCCCATTTAGTTAGTGCCGTAAGTGCGTCTGGCAACCATGAAGGTCACCTTTCTAATAGTTACAACTTTAATGCGAAAATATAGTTCCTATTCCGTGGGAATCCTTATCTACATTATGCAGATAATCTCTACAAGCTTTTAGGTTTTTAAGTGCAATGGTTTGGGCCGGGCATTGACAAATCAGGCGCAAGAACTTTTCTTTTTATAAATTTATCTAGCCGAGCTAAGGCAAGAATCGTAAACGGTTAATTTAAAAATGTGGCCCACATATTTAATCAGTTGCCCATTTTCAATATCTATGAAAATTGTTTACCTTGGTTGTTCAAAATTGTTTTGACATAAAAGAAAACGTGAATATACAATAAATAAATAAATAAATAATGGTTTTCAAAGAATTTTACTGAATAAATTTCCGGGGGTGGAATACACGTGTTCCTCAATGTGTCCCTCCTGAGAGGTAGAAATGGGGGGATGATAGGTAAATGGGTGGGGAAACCCACCCTTCGTGTGCGTCACTGCTCGTTATCGATTCCAGAATGCGTATCGCTGATGGACTTGTTAGGGTGGAACATCAAGGTCACCTACCTACAGAGTGTCCTAGTTACCAGTTTTAAAATTGATTTTTTTGCATATCAGTCATTTGCATTTCTTTACCGTTACTATAAAAATAGAACAACGCAACATATTTATATTATTAGACGTAGACTGCATTTGTAAATATTCATGTTTCAATGTTTTCAAACCGTATTACATGTTAATTTGTTAGTTCTTTCATTTCCCTTCTTAACCTCTAAATTAAATTGAAATTAGAACTACCTTTAAAAATAAAACTAAAATCATTTCAAAATAAAACATTTAATTATAGATACGAGTGAACGTTATGGACGTTTAGAGGTTTTTAATAAAACAAAATATAATTAAAATTTCAAATTACCATTCAATTGTTTCTAGTTTACACAAAAATTAAAATATTTATGTGGGTAACTAACAGACTAAGCGTAAGGCTATTCTCTCACATCACGGTATATTTCTTACTTGAAGGAACACAAAAATAAGAGATACACTGACACTACAACCAGTATTAAAATTCTTACAACAACGACAACTCAGTTGGTAGGGTCACATCCACAGAATGGATAACAGAAGATAGGTAAAACGAATATATGAGGCAAGAAAAAAAGTAAAGAAAATAAGAGGGAGGCCAAGACAGACATGAAACAAAATGGAGGGTAAAATATTACAAGAGAGAGACAAATCCTGGGAAGAAGCAGAAACATTAACAAAAGATAGTTAAAAATGGAATAATTTCGTATATACAGAATGAAATACCTATACCTGTACAAGATTATTTAAGATTATACTTATATGAGTTTCGTCCATGCTACTCATATCTTTCCTGTTCGTGATAATATAGAGTCCGTCAATCATGAATTAGAATTTTTTGAGAAATGGAAAGTTAAGGCAAAACAAAAATTTTGCCCGAGTAGAACGCAGCACTATTCTAAATCCACGGATCGCACACTGGCTATACACAACCTTGGTGAGACCTATGGTTACCTGTGGAGCCGTAGTTTGGTGGCCAAAAACAGATCAGAGGTAAGCCGTACTGGAGCTATCAAAATTTCAGAGGCTTGCCTGTTAGATGCATACAGGCTGGAATGCAATGGGAATTGGCAAGAAAGAACCAGCACCCATAATCACAGATGTTATCACAAACGCTTCTTGAAATCAGAATTAATAACATGTTGGGTACAATTAACGACAATCAACCATACCATATCCAGCTAAACTGGGATGGGTTGGAAGCATGCAATCAGGAAGGAGTGTTGCTGTGGTACACATATGACTCTAAAACACATAGGAACAAGAGCTGGAGTCCACGGTGCTAGACTCAGGTGGATTGGTCAAACATCGTTGGGGAATATCATCTGTACGCTCCTTGTGGCATTACTTATTCTTTTTTCTCTTATTTTTTTTGGGAATCAAACCACAATAATGTTTTTTATTTCGACGTTTCGGTAGCGTTCCAGCTACCATTGTCAAGATTTAGTAATAAAATAATTTTTGGTCCCTATCTGACACAACGAAAAAATATGACAACTAGACAATCAATGATATTTTGAAGTTTAAGACTACAAAACTTTGTTGTGAAATTTTCTTAAGGTCCATTCATAGTAGATCACATCTCTGGTAAAATGTGAAATAAAATATTTTATTTTATGACATTCTAACGGTATGATAGTCTATTAGAAATTGAATCCAGTGAAGTGCACGTTCCAGGAACGGTTTTTATTGGGATAGCGCTTTTTTCGCTTATTTTGGATGTATGTCAATGCTTTTCAAACGAGATATCACTTGCCATAAGTCCTATTTAAAATTATTGGCCAGAGTGGCACTGTGACGTCATTTATTACTATTACGTCACCTGTTACCATTCGTAACACTTTATTTTCACCCTCCAAGTTTTATTAATGTAAGTGTAGCCGTTCAAAAGATACGAGGGGGGAGGGGACTTTTGAATAGCACTGTATAGTATAGGTACACATGGTAGGGGTGAAACTTCTTGAAAAAATCATGTTCATACTTAAATTGATTAATATAAAACAAATAAGATTCATGTATTCTAGAAGTAAACCTAATATATTTGGTATTTAAATAGTTCTCCTACTTGATAAGAACACGAATTCACTATATTTCTAACTGAATAAACGTATCAAAAAGAGTTAACTCTAGCGTGATTTGAACCAACACACGTACAATAGTAGTTTATGTGATGCATTAACAAATCAGGCCATCGGAATATATAGAGCAGCTCTGTTACTCTTTCACTCTATGGTCTCTATGTTATACCTTTTTTCTCTCCGATGTAGCGAAATGTGCTTTAACTTGATGCTACCTTGAAATTTCACTCTCAATTCTGTTCCACCTATCGAATAGCGGGCTAAGAAGTTATACTTAAGAAAATACTACGAAAAACTTGTCAATTAAAGTGAACGGGAAAGAATTGTTATAAAACAAAAGTTGTGTCATTATCGATTGCTCATTACATAAATTACCATGTAACAAACCCGTCATTCAGCAGAAAATGACCTTGCAAAATCGGCAGTTAGTTCTTAATCTACCTCAATCAAATGCAATAACTATACAATTACGTGGGCATAACTCACTTTTGTTAAAATTCTAACAAAAAACAGTGGATTGTACATTTAAAATATTTCTTTATCATGAAATCAATAAGAATAATTTGTGAGGGATGAGCAAAAATTGCACCTAATAAAAACAAGTGAAAATCAATAATTAAAATGAAAAAATAGAAAAGCGTAATATATAAATTTCCAAAATTTTACAATAATTATTGTTCGTTCCAAATAATTTAAGCAATATACTATACACTAACAAACAATATACAAATATACATGGTGAGTCATAAATATTGTGTGTTATAGGCTAAGGGCAGATTGTTTTGACCTAAATATGACGATAAGACAAATATGCATAAATAACATATTGCTGTGGAAAAGGATACAGGGCGTTAAAGATGATTTTTTTACTACTTTTTACTACAATTGTTATGAAAAATCAGTATAGGTGCATAATTTTATACAAGGAATATTATTGTATGTACTATTATACATGTTGTTACAGGGGGCGCCACCTGAAAGATTTCTATGTAATCTTTTAATAAAGAACTTTCTGACTTCAAAGAAAATATTACTATGTACGTTCCCTTATAATTCACCCCAACGATGAAATAGATTTGAAATAGTTTTGTGTTTGGTTGCGTTCTGCCTGGATATAACAATTCATACCTTCTGACTGCAGAATGACAGCAAAAATGTAAAATAGTATATACAATAATATTCCCTGTATAAAGTTAGGCCACTGTGCCGATTTTTATCACAATTTATAAATATACAGTGACATTATTAGAAAAAAAAAAAAGAAAAAAAAAGTTGAGAGGTGTCAAGGGACACCCGGATGGAACGAAGTTCCTTTCGATTAATTAGTGAAGGAATTGTACATATACATACACACACCGAAACATTTATATATATATACATATATATATATATATATATGTACTCTGTCTGTCTATTCTTTCATACACGTCATAGATGCGCGGGACTTTGTAAACACAACAGAGTGTATATATATATATATATATATATATATATATATATATATATATATATATATATATATACGAGCCCTGTCTCAGTGAAGTTGGCCCAACGCCCCGAAACATGATATTTGTGAATTTATTTGACGGCAAATTAAAATTGTATTTCAAATATAATATTTTTGGTTTCTTTAAATGTTTATGGAAAGATAACGAAACCGATGCGGCTATTTTTAAAGTGTTTTCATTTCGAAAATGTCTTCTTTGCAAAATGCTTTGTGTATAGCAAAATACATGATGGGTACAACTTAAATTGAATAGTCTGTTTATCCGCTTGGATAAAATAAAGGTAGGCTTTGTAAAACAAATGATAATCTTTTACGTTGCTAAGAAGCCGATTTTGACGTTTGAATCAACTTTCAATGGTTTGGTGTTACTAACAATAATTAAGAATGGCTCGCGGTAAAGCTGTGTCTGACGAAATAAGAAAAGTGATCGTTCACTTGCATTTAAAAGGCCAAAATGCTTCCCAAATTGCTGACAGTGTTAACAAATCGAGGTATACAGTTCGAAATATTATTAAATTGTACAAAACAACGGGATCTGTGGCTCAAAAGCCCAGAACTGGAAGTCGCCCGCGTTATTCCAATACCAACTTGAGAGCCTTAAAAAGGATTGTCAAAGGAAATCGGCGTGCTAATTATAACGAATTGAAAATATTATGGAATCAGGCAACCACAAAAGAGTTTTCAAGAGCAACTTGTCACAGAGCTGCCCAAAAACTGGGATTTAAAACTTACAAGGTAAGCTCAAATTATTATTTTATTATTCGTTTTTAATTCAGTATTTCTAGGCAAAAGAGAAGCCCTTACTGACAAAAATTCAGAAGAAAAACCGACTAGCGTGGGCTAAGGAACACAAATTATGGTCTCAGAACCAATGGAACTCCATTATTTGGAGTGACGAAGCCAGATTTGAAGTATGCGTTGGTGATAGCAGGAGTCGTGTTATAAGAACCAAAGAAGAAGTGTTTCAAAATGACTGTCTTAAAAAAAAGTTAAGTTTCCGGCTTCTGTTCTGGTTTGGGGATCAATGTCAGCAAGTGGAGTGGGTAATTTACACTTCGTGGAAGGTATTATGAATGGTGAAAAGTACATTAATGTGCTTCAAAATAACTTAAAACCCCAAATTGAACAAATGCGTTTAAGCAATATTGACTGTATCTTCCAACAAGATGGTGCCGCCTGCCACACAGCTAAAAAAGTAAAAGATTGGATGTTAGAAAACAATATTCCAGTTTTAAAATGGACGTCGAGTAGTCCAGATTTATCACCGATTGAAACCTTGTGGTATAACATGAAGAAAAAGCTCCGATCAAATCCCGCAAGAACAGTTCCAGAATTGCGAATCCGTCTCCAAGAAATTTGGAACAATTTTACAGTAGATGACTGCCAAACATTAGTTGACACCATGTCAAGACGTATCGAAGCCGTAATCAGTCGAAAAGGCGATGTAACGCAGTGGTGATTTGATGTTATTTGCTTTCGTTGATTTTTAATAATCGACACTGTTTTTAGATTTGTAAGATATTTTTTTCTGTTACAAAAAAATGTGTTGCTTACTACTATTAAATAAAAATATCGTATGTTATGAGAAATACATTTTAGTTTTTTATAGGTTTTCGCTAATATCACAAATTTTATAAAAAAACGCAGTTTTGATAGTTGGGCCAACTTCACTGAGACAGGGCTCGTATATATATATATACTCTCTCGACTTCGTAAACACAACAGCGTAAAGGTTAGAACACGCACGGCTTGCTAAATACATACGTTCTGAAATTGTAATATTAAAATATGATTTGTTATGAAATTTTTAAAATTATGACGCGTACACTTGCTAAACACACAAAATGTGGAGATTATAATGCGTATGACTTGGTTAGCACAATAATAAAGAGAGGTTATAGTGCGTACTTGCTAAAAATACAAAAGCATTTATTATTATTATCTGTATATAATCTCTACTTACCTAACTCCATCAGCAATATCCGGAACTTGTGCAGAAACACTGTCAGGATTCATTATTATTATTATTTTTTATTATTTATTATTTACAAAAAACCTGTATACACTCAACAAAAATAATCTGTTCAATGCGAAATAGAAATGAAAATATCTGGCTTGCTTTCTATAAGAGAGAAAGATACAGACAGAGAAACATGCGACGCCGCACAGCTTACAATAGCTTCCTATATCAAAAAGTGTCGTGACAACTTTTGGTAAGAATTTTATCCGTCTAGCCCCCTTTCACAACGCGCGATAAGGAACTTCGTTCCAAAAAATATTGAACTTTAACGCCCTTTATCTATTTCCACAACAATATTTCAAGGCATATTTAGTCCTATCGCCATATTTTGGTCCAAACAATCTGCCCTGAGCCTATGTCCCAATAGTTATGACTAACCCTGTATATATCGCTCTAACACATCCTACAACAGAATCACCCATTAACAATATATGAACGAAACACACATATCTACAAACCTTTCTGGCTTCAACTATTGTGATATTTTGCAGTCGCAGGGATTTTCAATATGAGAGCTTGCAAGATTGAAGACCATGAATTTGAGGTGTTCGAAAATACTACGGAGGCTCCTTTACCTTGTTGTTTGTGGTTGGTGTCTTTATTATTATTATCATTATAATTTTTTTTTTCGTCAACATAATTTCAGTTTATTGATATATTGTCAAATTCCTGACATTGTTGTTAGTATGAAACATTTCAACTGTGTATTTTGCGTTGCATTCAATTACATTGCTAATTTTAGCCGCTTTTTCTGATTTTTACTATTTATTTCAATTAGTCTGGACTTTTGTAAAAAAGTGGATTTTTGTCAACCCTGAGTTAATGATCTTTCAAGTGTATTTTTCCTTGGTACTACTAGAGAAAACTCCGAACAATGAACCTGCTTGAAGAGTAACAAGATTGATTTCCTGAAGCCAGCATTTATTTTCCAGATTTATTTGTTTCCTCATCGTAGATGGTGCGATATCGTATAATATAATGCTCTTCAATACTTGTATGACAATATTTTTATATTTATAGTTTATAGAAGATCAATATGAAAATTTTCTTATTTTTCAGTAAATCTACCAACGCCGCTTATATTAATGTCAAAACTAGCAGACAATGACAGTGACATTATATGATATATGAACGTGATCTATCCAATATAATATAGAAGTCAAGATCAATGTTCAATTGAATGATCGAAGTTAATTAAAAGCTCTGAATTGCGTTGATAAAAAAATTTGTATTTTCCATATGTGAAATTGTAAAAAAAACACATCCAAATAATGAACCAAATAAATATTACAAAAACATCACGGCTTTGCTACTCGAGATTTCAGCACAGCGGCGGCGTAGGAGGGATTGGCACCAGGGGCGACTTTCTATTGAGCTTACGTGGCGTTATTTTGCCAACAAATTCAATGACATTATCAAAATTTACTTTTCTGTCCTTTTCAATGGACGTGGGAAGAATGGAAAGTCGCGTTTGTCGCATTGTATATCTAAAGTACAATTTTATCAACTTTTTGAGAAACTTCCGAAACACAAATACACTCACCGGCACGAAAAACGGAGCAGTTGAATTTTTTTAAACAAACTTCAAATTTTAATGCTTTGTGATGTTTTATTATTATAATATCTTACACACAAATAAAATAACATGTTTAAAATATTTTTTAACAACAATTGAACCTTTATTTGAAGAAAAAAATGTGTTCCGAACAATTTAAAAAACGAGAACAAAAAACTTTTTGTAACAGTTTAAAAAACCAGAACGAAAATAAATTTCTGATGTGTCATAACGACTTTAAATTATTCAAAACTGAAACGACTTGCTATCCCAAACTTTGGAGCCGCATTATTAATAACGGGTGTTGCCCCCCCGTGCTCGAATTAATGCCTGTATCCTTCTTGGTATACCTAAAATCAAGTGCCGAATGTCCGCTTGTGGAATAAGTTCCCATTCCTCTAAATCCAGCTGATTTAAAGTTAAAGGAGCAGGAACACGACTTCGCATTCTGCGCCCAAGCATGTTCTATGGGGTTGGTATCTGGGCTTAACGCTGGCCAGTTCATAACAGAATGTTTACCTCGTTTAAATATTGTTGAGTGATTCTCGCAGTATGAGGTCTTGCGTCATCATGCATAAGAAGAAAGTCATTTCCAATAAAATCAACATAAGGGACAACACAATCTTGGAGAACGTCCTCAATGTACCTGGCAGCAGTTAAGGAGCCTCTCGGAAGGATGTAAAATTCTGTGTGTGCCTCCAGAGAAATTCCGGCCCACACCATAACCGTCATTCAACGCCATAACGGATCCACCTTGATATCCTACCCTAGGACTGGTACATTCAGCAAAACGCTCGTGTTGCCTTCGCCATACTCTCTCACGGCCATCTGGAGACCGTGAGCTAAATCTGGACTCGTCAGTAAATAAAACGTGCCCCCATTCATTTTCACCACAGTGCTCATGAATTCTGGCGAACTGAAGTCGTGCAGCACGATGATGCCTAAGACGTTCTGGGCCTGTCGCCGGTCCTGGTTAGGTTGGCTTCCCTGAGTCTTCGCCTAACTGTCCGCTCGCTTACATTAGTTTGCCGGACGTACTGAGGTTGATTTCTGATTTCAACAGCTGTAGCATGACGATTTCGTAGACTTTGTAAGGTGATAAAAGGATCATCACGAGCGCTAGTTCTGCGTTGAGGACCAGTTCCAGGTCGTCTATTGTAAGCTCCAGTTTCCAAAAAACGTGTAAAAATACGGTGCACAGTGCTATTGGATACATTATACTATCGGGCAACATATCGTTCACTCCTCCCATCTTGAAGCAACGCAACAGTAGCAGCCGCTGTTTCGGGATTAACAGACATATTTTTTAGATTAAATAAATGTATCACTATAGATTGAATAAACGCAGCACAAATTTAACACGTATCTGTCACGTTGGATCTGTCACATTTCTCAAAATTCATGGTCAACTATGCACTTGCACTTTACGGCCAAGTAATAAGATCTATGGGGTTTATTATTTTAACTCAAATAAACTTTTTTACTTCAAATAAAGGTTCAATTGTTGTTGAAAAATAATTTAAACATGTTATTTTATTTGTGTGTAAGATATTACAATAATAAAACATCACAAAGCATTAAAATTTGAAGTTTGTTTAAAAAAATTCAACTGCTCCGTTTTTCGTGCCGGTGAGTGAAGAATATTAGATTATTAGGTTCAGAATAGTCCAATTTTACAATCAATTTCAGAAGCTCCAGGGTAGTCCATTGGATCGCTTCTCGAAGAGTAATGCTGGCGGCTTCCAAGTGGCGCTTTAAGTCGTACAATCTCCAAAATAATGACCTCTGCAGAAAGTTCATCATAGATTTTTGTAAGATTTAGAACTATACCACGAAGCTCCTCTTCTGTTGACTTAAGCAGAGTTTTATGCTGAACAACACCAAATGTTATGAGAATGTCATCAATTGCTCTGTAACGATGCTATAGTTCTTTGTAAAATCTATCAAGACATTCTGCATTCTCTCTCTCTGCATTCTCTGCAACTTTTCTGTCAAACGTTAGTCCAGCGTTTTGGCCATTTCTTCTGGCATACGTTTTCGGAATCGAAATATCCAAGTCCTCACATTTTTCAGTTGCGTAGGAAATAGCTCTTTCCACCATTTTGATACGTTGAATTTGAAGAAAACATTTTAGGGCATTGAATTTTATGACACACTTTTCCAGCAATAGCCAATATATACTTTTGTGTCTGATTAGAATCTTTTAGGACTTCACCCAAAAAAGGGGTAGCATAAAAAACTGAAGTCAAACATAGTTGGTAACAGTGTAGATGCTGCTTCTCCTGTATCTCTGCTGCTGCTGCTGGGATCACATATGTCTTCGAGTGTTGATACAAGTTTCTCAAAAGTATTCTTCAGTGATTCAACAGCATCGTGATGAGCATTCCATCTTGTTTCTACTAGTCTTTTGACCAATACGCCTTTCATTTGAATTTCTCATCGATGGATGACGAAAAGAATGTATAAACTCTTTCTACTATTCCGAAAAATGTTACACTTGAACTAACATTCCCGAAAGAGTGCGCCCCAGATAGTTTAAGCAAGTGATTAGCACTAGGCATAAACAATGCTTTAGGATTGTGTTCTTTAATTATTGCTTGTTCACCACCATCAACTCCTGCCATGATTGCAGCGTTATCATATTTTTGTGCCCGACATGGATGGATATCCAAGTTATCACTGCGTAAGGATATTTTCAGTAATTTCGACTGCAGTCTTTCCAGTTTCAGGAAAGAAACCTAGAAATGATAACTTCATTTCAACTTGAGCGCCTTCAATATGAATATATCTGATCAACATGGGTACTATCGAAAATAAGATGCCAGTGGCTACTAATCTGGGCGACTGAGTTGGCATTTTGTTGGCCCCCGGGGCGAACCGCCCTAATTAATTCGCCACTGTAACGGCTGTTGAGATGTTGGCTTCAAACAAAGTGCATAGAGAGGATTGTGCGTTAATTATGTAGTCTATTTATTGATTGAAGAGAGCAATTAACACTTTGAGAACGATATGTGTTGTTCCATTAGTTCCCAACAAATTACCCAATACGAATGCCTAATATTTTCAGTAATTTAATCTTGAGGTTAAGCAATTGTAATCTTTAAGCCATTAAAGTAAATATTCAAAAAGAAATTAAAAAATTAAACAACGATAACGGCTATGTTGTTTCAAATTGTTTACAAAACATAAGAAGGCGATAAGAGTTGACATTAAAAATAATGGTTCAATACATTCATGCCAAGAACTGCTGACGATGAGTGAACGATTTTTACAGGTTTTTACAAAATATAAAAGCAAAAACAAAAACATTTGCTGAATTCACCTACTTACTTTCGAATAAATGCTATCATGCCAAACTAAAATCCAACAAAACACTGAGTCTTATTTTATACATTAATTGGTAATTAAGTATAATCTCACATCGAACATTTATTTACTGCTCAATATAATCTACAGTTCAATATCCAATAAAAAAATGAGATTGGACTACTATCGATTATATACCTCCAACCGTTTCTAACCAGTCAAATGCCATTTTGCGACCGATCAGAAGCAAATTATACTGGATATTTTTTGAATATACCCCGGCCCACCTGTCACACCCAATTTTTATTGTTGTCAAATTAACGTCACATTTTTGTTAATTAACATGGATTTCAATCGATTTGGTGATTTTTCAATAGAAAATATCCGAAAAAACGCCGAAAAGACCATACCAACAAACACGATAAAAGGTAGAACGTGTCGCAGGACACACGGTAGGAACTTTAGTTCCTTTTAAGCAAAAATTATGTAATACATCTGACGTTATAGATAAACAATTTGCATATGCCTCGGTGGTCGAGTCGTAAGCAAACCAGACTCACACGCGGTAGACCCGGGTTCGATTCCCCGTGAAGAAGTTTTTTTTATTGTTAATTTCATTTTTAAATAATTATTCTGCTTGATATTAATAACGACAACAGGTAGACGTTTGAAATATTTAGCTGAATATTCATTATTATAGATAATGGTACGGTACCCTTCATGAGGGAGTCCGACTGGCAACATCTACTTATAACAGCATCGTATATTTAAAAAGGGAAACCGTAGCATTATACAAATTGCTCCACCAATGTTAAAAAGAACAAGAAAAACTTATTTTGATGAAGTAGGTAATATTAGTTCCAAATGTTTACATCAGATTCAAATGCACATGCACCTCACTGGAAAAAAAGCGATATTTGTTAGAGCTGATCCGGACTTTGAATCAAATGAAATAATTTCATTTTCAACACGTCATATACGCCAGTTTTGTTGATGATCTACTGAAAAAGATTACCTGTTTTTTGGAAAAAAGCAGTATTTAATAAAGTTCAATTTGTAAAGAACTGACCCATTATTTTATTTAATAATTTTGAACATTAATAACACCACAAGTTATAAGAACAATATTATCTACGTATTTAAAAAAAATTAAATTAATACAATCGAGTGGTTTTCAATAACATTCACAACATATTTTATAAGGTAATTTATAACGATTCTGATTGAAGAAAAATGAAATCTTAAAAATACACAAAGTATGTTGACTTATTAGTGAATGCTTTGAGTCTTTTTATGCTTTTCTGCCATTGCTTCCGTTTTTTTGCATCCTTATTAATAGAAATTAATGTTTTGTTAGATGTTTTAATCGTAGTACTTTTACATTCTGGAACCGCACAATATTTATAGCTATTTTTACTCTGGTTCTGGTCCATTGTGTCAAATAGTTTAAATTATTTCTAAACGTTCTTATTTCTCAAACATAACACTTTTTAGAGTTTGCTAGAACGTATAATAAAAAATAATGAGCATATAAGCAAGCAAAGTACTGTTACTAGCTAAGTAGTCATCTAACCGAAAACCGATCGGCGCGGTATCCGCTCTCTGGGGATTACATTTTAATTATTTTTTAGAAGCCGTAGACTTAGAAATTTCTGTTCAGGTCACAATCGCGGTCACAATCGCGCCAGACTAGTGAGTAGAAGAAAAAGTACATTAAAAAAAACATTACTATGCCTAGTTTGAAGTGTGCTCCACAATGACCGTAAGCTGGCAACGAACTGCATTAGTATTAGTGGTGCACCCTAACATTAATTTAGATACAAAGGACGTGTGAAAGAAAAGTCACATGATATTACCAAAAAAAAATAATTTTTGATTGTAAATAAGAGGGATTTGTTCTATTCATATGCGCAAGAGACTAACGTAAAATAAAATTAATCAATGAAATTAATTGAGCATTCCTATTTATTCACTGTTCTAGACCAAGAGAATCAACCAATGAAAGTAAGAAAAATGGTGATAAATTATATTTCGCCCATCATAGTCTAGCTAGAAGTCATAGGAAAAACATGGTAATTTAGGAAATAGCACATTCAAAAATTAAAATTTGGGACTAAATTTCAGTGGATTTTTTTCTCAGTTGCGAAAATAAAATAATTTTTCTTAAGAATAGAAAAAAAATTAGAAAGTATCGCTAAGACTACACCGTGAATTTTCAACGGTGATTTGAGTCGTTAAAATAAATGTGTAACATGAGATGCAGTTGCGCAGGAAAGAAGCTGCGTCTTAGTTTCTTGGGGAGATGGTGAAATGAGGGATGTGACAAGGCTGTAGCGGTGACGGGGTCCGGGGCCGATTCTGGCTGGGGAGCGTTGAGCAGCGCCACGTGTACGCGAGAGATGGCTGTTCGCAGCTGGATCACGGACACCAGGAGACATATTTACGGTATACATGTGTGTTTTAACTAGGGCCATTGCCGGTGCGAGAAAAAGGAGAGCGATGTAGGGTTAAGAAATAAACAGAAAATATTTATACAGGCACACACTCGAAGTGACATTTTGAATTAAGCAGCCAGGCAACTTTCTAATGACAAAAGGGTGGATTGTTAATTTTTTTCATGTAAAATTGAATTTTTAATTTCTTTGTAAAAACAGGTTTTTAAATTGGGGATTAATTTTGGAAAAATATTTCTAAATAAATATATTTTGTATGATGGCGTTAAATATACTGGCAGATATAATTGCACTGTAAATAATTTAAAAATAGGATCTTAGAGAAAAATTATTCTTTACATATGGTGTATTTTATTTTTTTGCAAATGAGAATTTAGCCCAAACCAGCTTTAAAATATATACGAGAATAATAGAGATCCGATTAAGAAGTCATATAGAAGCAAAATTAGAAGAGGAACAAGCAGCTTTCAGACCAGGAAGGCAAGCAAATGATAATATATACATTTTAAGAAGACTAATTGATAATACAATTGAAGCGGGAGAAGAAATGTATTTAGCATTTATAGACTTGAAGGCAGCTTTTGATACAGTAGAAAGAGAAAAAATTTGGGAGGTATTGGTAGACTTAGAAGTACCGAAAGCCCTAATTAATATAATTGAAAGCACATGCGAGACTGTCAAATTAAGATTGCAGATAGGAGGTCGAAGATCGGAAGAGTTTTCAATGAAAAAAAGTATAAAACAAGGTGATAGCTTAAGCCCACTTTTGTTTGTTATTATTATGGACAAAATAGTGAAGGAAATGAAAAGACAAGGAGGAAATCTGGACACGATAATAGGGTACAGGAACATGGTACCGGTCAGACTAAGTAACCTACTATACGCAGACGATATCGTACTCATATCAAAATCGAGAAATAAAATGCAGAAACTAATTAACTTACTGGCAAGAGAAATAGAAAAGATGAAAATGACAATAAATACAGAGAAAACCAAAGTAATGATAGTCAATGAAAAACAGGGGAATAATTACGAGGAATTGAAATGTAATCACAAAACATTAGAAAGAGTAACATCCTATAACCTAGGAAGTATTTTAACAGAAGATGGAAAAATAGCCGCAGAACTTAATAACAGAGCAAATAAATTAACAAGATTATATTATTCCTTAAATCGAACATTACTAAGCCATAAATACATTGATATAAATACAAAGATGGAAATATACAACAAAATTACAGTACCAACTATACCTTATGCCAGTGAGAACTGGGTACTGCAGAAAAAGCATGAAACAAAAATAAATGCAATGGAAATGAAAGATTTAAGGAGGATAGCAGGAAAAACGAAATGGGACAAAGTAAGGAAAGAAGAAATCAGAAGCATAACTAATCAAGACCCAATAATATCAAATATTAAAAAGAAACAATTGAACTGGTTTGGCCACCTAGTAAGAATGAAGCAAGATAGAATAGCGAGAAATGTAATGGAAATGGGAATATCAAGAAAAAGACAAAGAGGAAGAGCCAGGAGGAAATGGATAGATCAGGTTGAAGAAATTGGAAAGAACAAAGGAAAGTCATTGGGAGAGATGAAGGCATTATCCAGGGACAGAAAAGAATGGAAAACATGGGTTCAGGAAGAACTCCAATCCGACGCCTGAGAAGGCATAAGGAAAAGAGAAAGAAAAGCAAATGAGAATTTCAAATTCACGATTCTCAACTGTGTGTAGGTATACCGCAAACTATTTATCTTTTATCTATAAAAATTTTTTTGAACATCGAGTTCTGAAACATGACGATTTAAAAAAAATTGCAAACGTAAAATAGATTCGTGTATACCAGTTATTCTACAACTCGGTTGACAGTCCCCAATGGCCAACATGCAATATTTTTAGAAACTACTTGTTATGGTTTGCAAAAACCCATAGCAGCTTCCAAAATTTAATCACTCGCACAAAAACGAGAAAAGTTGATAAACAAATTGGTGGACCACTTTGACCCACCACGGCCATTAGCGAAGAGCCAACTCTGGGAAAATGTTGGCAAAACAGTAATCCAAATACATTTTGCAATGAATTGGTGCATCACCGCGATCTACTCCGGCCACAACGATAAAAATGTCGGGTGTTCTATATTGACCCACCATTATGACGAATTTGGTTAAGATGAAATGGTGGGTTAGTTAAACCGGCCACGGGCACTTTCGGTGAATCACACAGCTGCTATGACGAAAATATATCATTGGGGCATGGAGGATAAATCAACAATTCAAGGCGCACAAGTGCAATTGGGAATTCAATATAAACGATACTCTATCTAGTGGCAGAAAAAGGAACTATCTCTTTGTAAATTATTTAATAACCTTGCTTCTCTTTGCCATTTTCACCTTTTTAACTTTTTTGTTAAAGCATAACATCTCTTGTCTGTAACGTTAATAAAGTTCGACTGTTCTTAATTATTTGATTTTTTTCAAGGAATGAACTTTTAGCGAATGAAATTAAAATTGGCATACGGAATGACAACAAAAATCTTGTCGCAATAGTATAACGGGAATACAATATAAGTGATACTCTATCTAGTCTATCTGATGTCAGAAAACGGAAATATCTCTGTACATTATTTTATAACCTTGCTTCTCTTTGCCCTAAGATTTCCATTGTATGATTTCAATTTATAGGTTGCCTTTCAAGCTTTTTCGTTTTTTTTTTTCTTGTTTAATTTCGTTGTTTTATAAAAATTATTTATTGGATTTATTAAGGACATTATTTAAGGATTGTTTGTGTATGTGTATTTTTATTAAAGAGTATTAGTGCAATTCATAATTGAAATTTGTTATGGAGCTGTTTGTTGCAAAAGTAAGTTGTCAATATAAAGTGGATAAAACGAAAAGCCATTCTTTTTCTTCTTGGAAGTGGCCATTTTCTGGAGGAAATAAATGAAAACTAACACTTTGTTAACATACTTTTTAGCCTCGGAACACAACAGTGGTGATTGTGTAGCTCATTATTTCAATGTGCCTACTTAATCTACTCACTTTTGCAACAAACAACTTCAAAATAAATTTCAATTATGAATTGGTCTAGGATAACCTAATCTTTGATAAATGTAAACACAAACAATCCTTAAATGTTGGGTCTTATTGAAAATTAGGTAAAACGCCGAATAGAGTACACGCATATTTCATATTTTGCTTGGATATTAATTTATAATAGTAAATATGATATCAAAAATTACTAATAATAGGAAATAAACCAGTTTTCATTGGAAATTACTCCCAAATTTTAAAATAAAATTCAAATTTCAATGCACTTTCCGACCACAACCCGAGTATTTCCGAACGCTAGCGATGATACGTGTGATGACATATCTCTTGTGTTTATGTTTATGTCAATATGGCCGGTATTGCATTAGGTTATGTGTAGTTGTGTGTTTATATTGTATTTTAATCAACTATTGATTGCTTCATCGACGTAAAAATATCATTTATATGTTCGTTTGAGACCATTACGTGTTTGTGTGTGCTTTTTTTATTTATAAAAGTCAACGTAAAGTGGAAAGTGGACATAAATATCCGATATATCCGAGGATATTTTAAAACTTTTGGAAGAATATATTTTATTTACTAGTTCAGTGTTCAGTAACGATTCTTTCATATTTTGTGAGTAAAGATATGGCTAGCGAAGGTTTTGTAAAAGCACAAACTGATAACTTGCCCAAAGTAGTCTCATTTATGCTGCTTGAATTTATGAAGTCAAACAGCTGCCTTAATTCACTGATAGCCAGGCATTGCTGAAGGCTATCAGCAATCCTACCACGAAATCTAGACTGGTTAAAAACTGCAAAGAGTCCCTTAATAAGCTGGCAAGAGACAACACAGTGTCTCTAGTATGGGTGCCGGGACATGAAGGGACTGCTGGTAATGAATTGGCGGACCAGCTAGCTAAACAAGGCTCTAAAGGAGACTTTATAGGTCCGGAACCGTTCTGTGGAATCACAAAGGATTACATAAGAGGGGAAATCCGGAACTGGCTAGACAAAGAACACCAAATTAAATGGAGGTTGACAGAAGGTCATCTTCACACAAAAAGTCTACTGAAAAAGGTAAACAAAGAACTCTCAACCAGTTTATTGAAACTGAGCAAGAGACACTTGAAGACAGTAACCGACCTGGTTACTGGACATTGCACTCTAAGGAAACATTTGTACAGAATGGGAATAGTCAGTGAACCTTTCTGTAGGAAGTGCGAACTAAGGGATGAAACACCTATTCATATATTCTGCTCATGTAAGAACTTAGAAGGACTCAGACAGAAGCATTTTGGAAAGGAAACTATACAACCATCAGAACTACTTAAAATCCCCCCAAATAAGCTAGTGGCCTATATAGAGGACACGAAACTTTTGGAGTGGAAGTAGATAACATTGGGAATGGTACAATGACTTAGGTCAAGTGCCCGGGCTGTTGAGCACAACCCAAACGTTTGAATGAATGAATGAATGAATGAAGCTGCCTTAATGCAGAGGAAATAAGAGGAGTTAAAGCATTATCGTAAGTACGATTTAAACTATGTTTTATTTATTTAATATATACCAACCATATTTCGATGTGTGGTCGTAAGAAAATGATGTTTTTATGGTTGATTCCTAGACATATAGGTACATAACCTCAAACCATTTAAGAATAAAAATTACCAGCATAGAAGTAGGTACTAAGTACTAACATTAAAATGGTCTTCACAAACAAAAGTAATGCCCTTCTCTTAAGTGTATTTTTGCTTGCGTCACCAGGTAAAGTAACAAATATTTTGTCTGGAGTTTTAATAGACGATGATTTACACACTGGAACAATGCAATACTTGGAATACAAAGTTTTTTTCGGCTTTATCCATTTTTAAATATTTCAGAAACAAATTAGGTCACAAGAACTCAGAGCGTGATACACGAATAAGAACGTAAACAAATGACGTCACACTATGGGGCAGCCATCTTTATGACGTAAAGTGCGTTTTGGCGGACTTTCAAATTTTATGACGTTTTAAGTCGTTTTAAAAGTAAAGTTTATATTTTTTTGAAAAAATAGGCATGCAAGCTGTTAGGAGACCTGATAAAGCTTCAATTCCCACCAATAGCAAAATTTATGCTTGTACCCTATTGTACTCGCCGACGCTCATATGAATTTGTATAATAAATACAATTAACAATACTGATAAAACTACGAATATAATAAGAAAACGAAACAAAGCCAAAAGGCAAAGTCAAAACTACAATCAACTCATTGAGGTTATACAACAATGTAGTCAATGTCCAAAGAAGTAGTTCAGTTATCGCCGCTCCGGCGCTACGATCTTAGTTTGAATCCCCAATAGGGAATTAATCATTTTTTACCAAGATTAAGCATATTCTCGCTTTCAAGCTAAAAACATCAGAATTTGTTATGTAAACGTCAGATTTTATATTGCAGACAGCGTTCCTGAAATATAAGTAGCAACCAATCGTAGACAGAACACCCAAGTACAAACTGACATGTACAGAAAATGAACAGTAAAGAGATTAAAAGATATTTATACTGCAACAGTCAGGCCGCACCACAGGCCCCCAGGCTGGTCTAAGACTGCCTACAAAAACTATTCACCATTGATCGATTAAAACATAATATCAGATGTACTGGAGCCAAGTGCCCAAGCAGACACATAGCAAACTCCTCGTCAAACAGCCTTCGGAGCCGCTGATCAAATACTAAACCTGAGAAGGAGTAACATAAGGAAAGTGGCGGGATTACTCACCTATCTGCCAATTGTGCATGGAAGAGGAGGAAACCTCCTCACGCATTATCTTCAAATGTGAAGTACTGTTTCTTTGGAGATATAGACTCCTAGGACTAGAGCAAGAAGGACCTAATAAAAAGTCTGTTGAGCCTGAAAATGCCTACTCACATTTTTTGTATTTCTATCACAGCAACAACTATCAACTTACACCAAAATTGTGTTTTTAAAATTAATATTTTACTGTCTATTAAAATATTGACAGAAGTTGGAAAAAATTGTATGTAGCCATTTGAACCAGTTCCGATAAAGGTGTAGCTCATATTATAACAATTAAAAACAAAATAAGAGTGCGGTAACATAATCTTAGTATCTAAGTTCATGCATCTCTATTAAAAAATCTTTTTTAATGATTTATTTTAATTATTACTTATATATTTTGTATAGTTGAGTAAAATTTATTACTTTTATCTAATGCATTTGGGCAAGTCCGTTTTTATTTATTATAATTTTTTACACATTAAAAAATCCATTAAAATAATGCCTGTGCGTACACTCTCAGGGAGGTAATCTTCAACTTCAGCTGCTATTTGGCAACATTAATACTCACACGTGACACATACGTTACATGCCTTTGTACGTGTGCTGCAAATGGGAGAAACGTTCGCTCTTAATAGAAGTTGCTTTTTTAATTAGTCAAATACAAGGGGTCCAAAGGACGGATTGACAGTTCATTATATCGAAAACTGTGTTAATAAGAACTACGAAATTTAGTATGGAATCAATATTAATTCACGTTTAGAGTAATAATAATGGTTCAACAAATTAAATACCTTCTCAAACAGTATTTGGTGCAAAAAAATATACTACTATGACAAAAACGTAGCGAAAATTGGTCTATGGAACACAAAATATGCATTATGCATTCAATTTTATTGTATCGCCTTCAAAGTAGGCGGTAGGCGAAAAACAGTGTCACACATGCAGGAAACGCTTTAGCAGCCATTAACTATCAACTGCCCTCGCTTCGCTACGCTCGCTCGTGCACCAATAATCTCGGGCTGCTAAAGCTCATTTTCTGCCCTTGTGACACAATATACTATTAAGTACTAAGATTTCGCTGTCCGTCCGTATGTCTGTCACCAGGCTGTATCTCATGAACCGTCTCTCGTCTCTCTCGAGCAAAAAACGTAATTTTTTTTGAGATTTTCCAAATCTCCTTAAATTCCTTTTTTCAGCGGTTCTCGAGTTATTTGACTGCAAACAGTCATCTATTGTTTTAAAATAAGCACAAATAACCCAAAAAACTTTTATATTAACTTTTTTGCTGTATCTCGTAAAATAAAGTACGTTAAGGGGTGGCAAATTATGAGGCCATTCCAGCAAGATTTGGAAATATTTGCTGATGGTCATGGTCTCTGATGGTCATGGTCTATAGTGTCCAAGATTTTGACTTTTCCAATTCAGGAAGAAAAGCTTTCAATTTAGTTGGAACGAAGGATTTGAAAAGGTAAATTTTTTAAATGTATATTTAGGTCCATGGTATATTTATTGAATATGATTAAATGTGAATATGTTCTCGATTTCGAACCAAAGAAGTTAATGAACATTTGTTTGTACTCACTATGGCAGAGTGCCACAACAAGAAAAAAAAATTCCATCTACAAGCAAAGAATGTGTGTAAGTATAAATCTCATAAGTACCGGATTTTCAAGCTGTTGAAGTAAATTGTTGTTAAGCTGTAAATTGATTCTTTCTGTTTAGAAATACATGAAAAAAAAAACATTCATTTATTGTGTTATTTTTAATAATGAATAAAAATATATAAACTGGTTGATTATTGTTTAGTTTCTCCTATTTCCGTCATTATATGGTACATTTTTGTCATTTAATTTAATTTAACTTGACTTTTTGTTTTTTTATCAATATAATATGAATTAAATGTTCAGTTACTTTGAATGAAATGTTGAAAAGTTGACCATAAATGCCATTTTGCAATGAAGGTAAAATTGCAATCATTTTAAATTTACCGCCAAATATCCTAAGAATACAGGAATCTTCTTTTACGGTTGTTAGCAATACCACAAACCTGTCACAGCTGTTAAGAGCTTACTGCACAGAAGGGTTGTGCAATAACCAGTTTTTTTATAGTGGACCCACAGGGTTTTTGCGGGGTCTTCTGGGTTTTTGTGGGCATTTCTGATTAATTTACTTTTAATAAATGTCTATTATTTTTTTTTATATTTTTTTTACCTCGCCTTTTTTAAAAATGGAATACAAAATTGAAGTTTAAAATGCAGGGGAAGTCCCAATTGTCTGGGCCAGGCCTATTATTAGGACAGAGTGACCAGAATCGGTAATTTCTACTTTTTAGATTTTTCCTATGTCAGTAGTTTTTGGTAGATTTTCAGCATGCAGCAGCATGTTGTTTGTGTGTCTATTCAATCAAGAATAATACTCCAAATTCCAGCAACCAGCCTTCAACATAATAAACGAAAATTGTACAATTTACTCAGCAAGCGACATTTTCACATGATGATTCTTGCAAAGCTGAAGAGTGGCTTTGCACAAATTATCCTGGATCTAGTGCATCACTAGAAATAATTTTTTCTACCTTTGGGCATGTTTAGCAATGTTTATACCTTCCTTGGTATTTTTACCATATTATATTTTTATTTTGGATTTCATATTTTCGTTGATTAGATATTCTTATGAATTTATATAAGCTAAGTTTATGTATTTTTTATATATTGAAAAAATTAATAATAAGCATTTCTTCCTTTTGTTACAATTAATTCCTTAAGCAAACAAATTATTTGTAATTAGAATGTTATATTTACAATTTGTCAAACAAAAAGCCAGTCGGGTATTTGTTAGTAAAAAACCCACCCCAAAAACGGGTGGGTTTTTCTATCCAACAAGTTAGTTAAGAAATATGAAAAATATTATATTTAATAACCAAAGGTATAGCAGAGAAAAGAGGGAGATTAATTCTAGGCAATTGTAGTATAATTTTTCAATTGTCCAATATTTACAATGGGAATGTGTGTATTTCAATGCATAAATTACGTCTATTGTGATAGTACTGGAAGTATTAGATGCATTATTAAATTTCACGTTAAATTAGGAAGTAGATAGGCAGAGATCATGACTTATTTCGACAAAAAATACCATTACGTAGTATAGGCAGGATATGTACGTTGTCTTCTGTGTCTCGTTGAGAATGTCTCTCGAGACCATTTAAGGTAGTGTCGTTCGATAGTCGCTGCAGAGACATGTTGCAGCTGCAGGCGGCCAAGGCAAGAGGCAGAGACACTACTGTTCTAATGAATTCTAATGATACACCGTTCGATGCACGCTGCAGCAGCAACTAGCCTAGCTTACTAGTACTAGGTGTCTCGCCCTGTCTCTGCTGCTTGGGCGCGCATCTGCGTCCGGACCAGTGTGGAGGCGCGAGGCAGTCGTTGTGCAGCAATTATTGTGTATTGTTGTGTTATTATCAAACAATAGATAAAATAGTGAACAATGGATAAAATAGTGAAAAATACGCTATTGCAATCAAAGTCTTCACTATTTTTAGGGGAAGAAGATGATCTACTTAGAGATTTAGTTGAGCAAAACCCAATTTTATACGATCTTAAAGTAATAAAGAGTTTTTCTTCAGTTGTGATTTTCGTTCTCAATTTTTTGGCTGCATGTCTTTTTCAATTAAACTTAAAACAAAATAAAATGGTGTTTTATTCAGTCTGCAATATTTTCTGAATAAATCTTCATCGCCTTATAGGTGCTGTGAAATTAACAGTTTAAAATAACCTTCTGAATTTCGTTTTTTAAACAAGGAGTGTATTGGCGCTCTCTTGCTTTTCCTATATAAATAGTATAATATTAAATGCTGATCTTCCTCTAATAAAATTCGTTTGATAATTCTATTCTTATTGGCAGACATTCTACATCCTTCTTTCTTAACAGCAAAAGAAGTACTGATCCGTTATTCTGTCGCATGCTACGAACGAGCCCTCTAGGTTTCTCCTGTCCTATCTCGGTCGCTTGCCTCTTGCCTCGGCCGCCTGCAGCTGCAGCATGTCTCTGCAGCAACTATCGAACGACTACCTTTATAGTACAGCTTCAGGTCTAAAGGACCCCGCACTTTTTATAGGTAAAATGGTTCTCGGTGAAATT